>QJNY01000897.1:0-15845 GCA_004155945.1 Monosporascus sp. mg162
CCCCCCCCCCCCCCAAAAAAAAAAAAATTGCAAACGTCCATTGGTCGGTTAAAACGGCTAAGGCTTTAACAGGACCTTTTAAAACGTCGGGCGATAAAAATGCTGAACGAAGGTTTCGAATTGGATTAACTGGAGGAAAGAGAAAAAGTAGAAAATGAACGGCGACAGGCTGCTGCCGCGCAAGCATAGCTTGTTTCTGAAATTGACGTAATAATAGGGGCGTTTACTTCCTTCGATTAGAACGTCGGGGGGCTAGATTTAGGTGTTGGGCCGTTATTACCTGCGACTTTAGCTGCGTTAAAGACGGTCGGTTAGGATTTTGGCGGTAAAACGTTTAAACCAAGTTCTTCGCGTTCGTTAGGTACTTAAAAGGTTCTTAAGTATTTTTTTCGTATAAGTAATTCTTTTATTTAATCAAATATTAAACCTTATTTTTAACTACCCTGGAATCTAGTATTCGTTTAACTTCGTACTCGTCGTTATTTTTTTCGATTTCCAGATTAGTTTCCAGCAGGGCGTTCTTGCGTACTGGTTTAAGTAAAAAAAATAGAAAACAGGATATATTTTTATCGTTTTGAGTAATAATAATCGGTAATTAGTTCTGGAAATAAATTTATCGATCTTAAACGGATTAAGCTTTTTAAAATCGAACTTATTACTGGGTCTTTTTATTCTAATTTAAGAAATATTCGAAATCGCGTTTTGTTTTTAACGTAGCAAATAAACTTTGTTTTTTTTAGATAAAATTAATTCCTTAATTTTTTTTTCTATTATAATATTAAGTTATCTTTTATTAAAGAAATCGTAATCCATTTTGTAAACGAACCTATACTGTCTGGATTTTAATTGCTACCGTTTCTACTTAAGGAATTTTCGTAATTAATTTTGGAGCTTTGTTTAATAACCGTTCTGGCCGTTAAATCTTTGCTTAATAACTATGTACCGTTATATAGGGAAAAATATTATATTTTCGTTAACAAAAGTATTATAAACCACTTAAGGCAATAAAAAAAGTTTAATCCAATTATTATACTAGTAAATAATGTAACTTTTTAAGTACTGATTAAATATTTAATTTAAACGTTTTATTTATCTATTTATTTATAGGTTATATGCTGCAAAAAATTTAAGTTTAGCGCCTATCTGCTTAAAAAAACTAATACTAAACTTTAATATAAAAAAGTTATTTTTGTTTAAATAATTCTTTTTAATATCCCATATTTATCGAAATAATATCGGATAAAGGCGTACGCCAGTTATTTTGCCGCTACGTTTCCTTTAAAATCTAAAAAGTACCCATACTTAGTAAGTTTATTAACGATTACCCATATTTTATTATATTAAACTCCAGTAACGAGATTTTTTAATAAGGGTAAACCGGTAATAAAATCCCAAGTAATAATAACCTAAGCCTTTTCTGGAATATCTATAAGCTATAAAAGTCCAAAAGGCTTATATCGGGCTGCTTTTACCATATTGCAGATATTGTAATCCTTAATTACTTGCTTAATAATTCGTCGAAGTCCTAAAAAATCGTATTTTTCCTGCAATCGTTTAATAGTTTTGAAAATACCTTAATATCCTTATAATAAATCTTCGTAAAACCTTTTAACGAATTACTTTTATTAATTTCGAAGGCTGTAAATTTTGCTATAGTATAACAACTAGTTTTCAGGTTATCCATTTAAGTATTGTACCTTTTTTTGCTTTTTCTTATTATAAAAATTTCGGAATTTCGTTTAAAGTGTTAAAATAAGTTATATTAGTATTTTACACAACCGTAAAGTACCGTCCTTAATTTATTATAATATTTGCATTCGACATTTCGGAACCTTGGAATTGTAGTTTCCTTTGCAACTTAAGATATTTACTTAAATGTTTTTTTCCTTTGAATATAGTAAATTTAGAAATTGTATTTCGATAAAAAAATTATTTAAATTTCGTAACGTTTATTTAGTTTTTAAGTCGTTATAAACCGGGTAAAGTTTTTATAATTTAAATAAATATCGAAAGGTCTTTTAATTTCGGTAAAAAAAGGTTATTATTTTTAAAACGTTAATAATCGCTAACAGCTTTTTGTCGTAGATCTTCTATCGGAATTTATGTTTCGAAAGGCCTTAGAATAATAGGCTATTAAGTACCATTTTTTATTATCTTCTTATTATTCTAAAATTACGCCTAAGGTATAGTTTAAAGCGTTTATCTTTAAACGTTTTTTTCCGTCGGCGTTAGGCAATTTTATTATTAGCGCTTTAATAATTTCGTTTTTAAATAACTAAAAAACTTCCTTAATTTCTTTTGGAAGTTCGAATTCCTTTTTAATATACTTTTTAATAGTAAGTTTCGTTAATAGTTTAACAATATTTCTATATTCTTTAATTAAGTTACGTACGTGACCCGTAAATTTTAAGATTTGCCGGATATTGATAACGGTTACCTTATTAAGGATGGGCCAATTTTTTTTTACTTCCAATTTGGAATCCTAAATTTAAATTTAATCGGGGATAAAGGTAAATCCTAAATAATTTAATTTCTGCATATGCTTTATACTTTTAATAAAGTTAATTCTGATATATACTTTATTTAACGCTTTAAGAACCAGCAAAATATGGTTTTTATATTTTTCCAGCGTTTCGGAATAAATAAGGATATCGTCGAGGTAAACAAAAATATACTTGTTTAGGAATTTCCTGCATATGGTTATAATTAACTATTAAAAATTAGCGGGGGCGTTAATAAATCTTTAAGGCATAATTTGGTATTTGTAATACCCGTATATCGTTCGAAAGGTAATTTTCTATTCTTTTCCTTTTGCCATTTTAATACGGTAATAACCGTTTCGAAGGTTTAATGCAGTAAACCATGTAGATTTATTTACGTTTTTCCGTAATATATTTATTAAAGTTAAGAAATAACTGTTTTTAATAATAATATCGTTTAACTATCGGTAATTGATTACGCGTCGATAAACCGGAGTTTTATCTTAATTGATTTCTTGCTTGCCGTTTTTGATTTTAGGTACTATAAGTATAAGGTATTTTGTAAAAAATTCGGATAGCTAAATATAATTTCTTTTTAAGTTTAATTAAATATTTTTTTTATAAAGCTTTTATTTTTTTTTGATTTATGTAATAAACTTTATAAAACTTAAATTAATATCTTTTTTTAATAAGTATAAAATAATGCTATTATCTATATAAAAGTAATTCGTAATTTTCTTTATCTTTAAAAAGTTTTTCGAATTGTTAATATTTTAAAGGTATGGTACTGGCAAACTTTAATACCTTAACTTTTCAGATTATGTAATAAACTTCTTTAAACTTTTTTTAAATAAAAGTTAATTCGTAATTCCAAAAAAGCTGGCGAATTTTCCAGTTAATTAATAAATTGCTAAAATTAAATTATGGCATTTCCAGGATAACCTTATAACCTAAAATATCGGCAATATCCAAAGGAAAATATTTTTAATACTTTTAAATCCATATTAAAAGTTTTTTAATTTCTTTAAGGATTCGTCCGTTATCGTATTGGAAAAAACTTTTATTAATTGTCTGTAATTTGTAAAACTTTAGTTTATACCTTTAGAAATGTAATATTTTTCGGTTACGGCTAGCGAAATAAAGTTATCTTTTGCTTTAAAATTAATTATAATTTTAAAAGTTTAATTTTGGTACTAAATAAGATTTTCGATCTGGTTTTATAATCCTTTTTTTACTTTACATAAGGTCTTAATTCGTATTATTCCTTAATGCCTTAATTTCGAAGGCTTTTATCGTTTTTTAATTTCGTAATTCTGTTCGTTAAAAAGCGTTTCCATTTGCGGGTTTTTTCAATTACGTATTTAGTATATTTGTGGTTTATATAAATATATTACTTTCGTTTACCAATCTGGTATTTTACCTTAATAATTTTTACCTTTAACGTTTAAAAAAGCTTCCGATTCGAAGTTGAGGTTTTTATAAGGCTTACTTCCATATTTAAAAATTTATGCATTAAGCATGACATAAGGATATAATATAAGCAACCTTAAGCAATAACCTTTTAGCTTTAATCCGAACCGGGATGCAAATAACAAAATCGAAAGTATTCGGGCCATCGGGGAATTTCGATATATCTGCAATCGTTATTAAGCTTTATAAGGGTTTTTTCGTCCTAACCGGGCCAATAATAGTTATCCTTCTTTGTTCGAAAGTAAATTAAATAATCGTTATCGTTACAGGCCGAAAAATGGAAAAGTTCGTACTTATTAACAAAGTTCTGTTTAAAAGCTTCGGTTTTAAGGTATACCGTCCGTTTTAAGGGTTCGCTATATTTAAGGGTTTTCTGCCCGTAATTGTTAAATTCTGGGCGCATCTAGCCATAATTATAACATATTTCGTACTTTTATACATTTAAATAACATTCGCATTTTAGCCTTATAACTACCCTGGAAGCTGGTTATCCGGGATAATATTTATAAGCTTTAGCTATTTAATTTTATCAAATCGAGTAACGTTCCTACTTTGGATCGCCGCTTGGTTTACAGTAAATCGTTGCAATAGTATATTCCTGTTGGAAAAAGGTAAAATTAACTTGTTTCTTTTTTTCGTTTTTACCATTTGTTTTTTATTCGACGGTTCGGGGTTTTTTTTTTAAGGAATCCCTTTTTTCTTAAAGTTTCTTTTAGCTAAAAAACGATATTCGTTCTTATAATACCTTTTCTTGCCACAGTTAAAGTATTTAACATTCAACTTATCTTTTTTAAGCTCCTTTAAAATGGTATTCGCTTTCTTTTAGGTCCTATCCTTATTTTTGCTCTTTTAGGACTTGCTATTAAAATTTCGATCGTCCTTTTTTCTATCAGATTTCTTTTTTTCCAAATACCTTTTAAAAGTACGTCAATAGGCAATAATAAATTTATTAATATAATTCTAAAAAGGGCCAATTTTAGGCATTTTATATATCTTATTCTTAACTTATAATTTTAGGCCGTTATAAAAAGGATAAAATAATACACTTTATGAAAAATTGAAGACTAATACAAAACGATTAAACTTAATCGTATATTTAACTGCTAACTTGGTTTACTGGAAAAGGTACAACTGTTCGACTATATGCTGTTCTTTATCGGAATTTCTAAACAAAACTCGTATTTTTTCCTTAAAATATTTATAGTTACCGAAAATATAATTAATCAAAGCGGAGAATTAGTTAAGGTAGTTCGTAAAATAATCCTTTATAATAAGTTCGGACTATAAAAAACACTTTTCCGGCAAATAACTAAAAAATAACCACTATTTTTTGATAATTTTCTGTCAAAACATTTTCATAAAACACAAGGTAAAGTTTAACCTAAACCAAAAATCCTTTTATATCTATAATTCCATTATAAGGTTTTAAAGAAATTAGCTTATAACCTTTGACCTTTAGTATCCCATAATAAGTAAAGGGTAAAATAATATTTTCGCGGAATTAATTCGCGCCAAATAAAAGCAATAACGTCCCATATGGTTGAACGGAACATACGATTGAACGGGACACTTTTTGGCACTCCGCAGCAACAAATTCAAATAACTTAACAACAACACATCGTATTGATTAAAATCAATCGGATTCTTTTTCGCTAAACGTATCTACAACTTCTATACACGTACGCGCATTATGCCCAGGCTTGCCGCAGACGCTACATTTCCGTTCCTTGGTTTTAACCCTTTTGCGACAACTCCCTCCAGCTGCTGTTAACTGCATTTTTTCACCACCCCCTTCTTTTTAAGCCAGAAAGGCTTATCCCTCTTATATAATAGGTATTCCTCTTTTTTAAAAACGCTTGTTTTTGGTCCTGCAACGTTTACTCAAGATATGGTTCGTTTTGCGTAATTAAACAACTTCTTCCCGAAAAAAAACATTTTCGTACAAAACTAACAAGTAACTTTTGGTTAAAAGATAAACCGATTTAGCCATTCTAATTAACGAGCCACCCTATTAATTTCCAATCTTCTTTTGCAAATAACGTAATTACCGCGTTACTTCCTTAACATTTTTAAAGGTTTTCGCGGACGGGGAACGAATAGAACCGGCGGAGGTTAACGGGGAGACGGTCGGCGTAAGCACAACTAAAGGAACCTCTAATTCGGAAAAAACGTTATTAGGATTGAATGGAACAAAACCAGCTTTGGCAAATCCAAATTTAATGTTATCGGACGTCATAACAGCTTAAAACGCGTCGTAAAAGCCGGCGAGAAAATCTTCTTTAACAATATGGATATGATAACATCACATTAAGTCTTCGATATAACGCGAATAAACGCGTTTCAAAATCGAAAAACAAGATACATGAAAAAGTTAAAACCGCTGCGAAAAATGCGCGGGCATACAAAGCGTAATAATATTATTATTAGCGCAGTATTTTTCGAATTCCATCGAATGGTAGCTTTCATAACCGTCGAGGATAAGGAAACGTTTAGAACTTTTCGTACGCGTTCGAGTATACTTACTAAAATGCTAAATTTATTCGAAACCTAATTTATTTGTTATCCAGCCATTATCACTTGATGCGATCTTTTAATCGGCTGCTGGCAGTAGGTTATCGCGGTACCAAAACCCAAGATAATTTTTCCCCGCTATAATAATAAATAGCGGTATAACCCAACCCTGGAAATTAACAGGCTAAATAACTATAACCTATTCTTTATTCCCTTATTGCGTTTACCTAGGTCTTTTACGTCTTTCGGCACTGGTAATTACTATACCCGTTGCCATAAAAAGCCCCATCAAGAATTTAGTCTCGTCGAAGTTATAAATATCCTTTTCTGCGATACCGTATTTCGCGATTATAGCTCAAACAAGCTCGAACCACTTGCGAAATGTTTCTGGATTTTCGCATAAAACCCGTTAATAATCGATCTTCCGATTTAAACGTATTTGGAGTTTTCTTTGCCGTTTAACAAAGTTCGACGCCCAGTTAACTCCAACGCGTTTTGCAACGCGCTGGGCTACCAATATATTGGCCATATTTTCAACGTACTGAAGCCGGACAGGAAACGCTCGCGTATTTAAGTCAAGGACTCGGTCGACAATCGATTTTTCTTCGGTCGGCGTCAATTTCTGCTTGGGAGGAATAATATCGCTTCGAACGCGTTTACTATAATATCGGCCTTTTAAGGTAAAATGGGGTACTTTATAGATAAAACCAAGCTTTTTGTAATTAAGTTTCGGGTCTTTTTTTTTTAGCCTGAATGGCTAAGTTCATTCTCGTTTCTCTTGTAAGGCGCTCCATATTGTGGTTGTTGAGAAATAGACAATTGAAGATGTGTTGTTGGAATAGCTAAAAAAGTGTCCCGCTTAATCGTGTGTCTCGTTTAACCGTGTGGGACGTTATCGAAAATCTTTGCTGCCGAACAAGTTTAGCATTTTCCCTTTTCACCGCCTAAAGTTCAATTATCAAAATACGCAGCTTATCGTCAATCGTAAGTTTTCTTTCCTTACCTTTCGGGCTATCGGATTCCTTTTCTTCCTTTTCCGGTTCGTTTTCCTAAACTTTAATAATTTTCTTAGGAGCCCGGAAAGGTTATTGCTAAGAAAAAATAGGTCCTCCTTAAAACCGAGTAATAAAGCAGGCTATACTCTCGATTAAAAAAGAATTTCTTTTAATAAAAGGAGGGGGGTAAAATATTTTAATCCAGATATCGATCTCTTACTGGCTAATAATGGCGATCGGATATATCGTCTGTTTTTTAAATACTGTTCTATAATATCGTTTTTACTGAATTCAAAAAAGCTTGTACCTAACTGGGCTTTAAACTATTCGTCGGCTATTAATTAAGAAACTATTAAAATGTAACGAATCTATTATACGACTACCTGGAAATATAAGCAGTATCAGAAAAAAAATTCTTGATTTACAGGTAACGGTAAGGCGAAAAATAATTTAATAATCTAATCGTTAAAAAAATTTACGGATTCTTCTTTTAATCGAGAAACGTTACCTTGAATTAAAGACTTAAATTAATAGCTAAAAAGCGAATTTATCTAAATACTATCTACATAGAAAATTATTGGTTTATATATATCCTTCCGATTCTGCAGTTATAATGGATATGTTTAAATATGTTCCACATCCAACAAATCCAAGCACAACCAGGCACACAAGGTTTTTAGCCGAGATTTATCCGTTACATCCAAGACTTTTGGAGCCATCTCGACAATCCTCTTGGCACATCATTTCTCCACATTAGTTGGACGTAACAACTAAGACGCTAATCTTATAGTTCGGGGGTAAGAATTTATTAAATACCTTGGACATGCTATTTTCGCGAATAATATAATCGATCGAAAAGATTTTCAAACTTACATTATAAAATTATTTAAAGAAATAATAAAATACGAAGCGGATAAGTAGAATAAAATAACTATTTTTATAATAAAAGCGAAGTTATTATTTTTGCGCAGGTTATATAAAAAGCTTATTTAGCTTTCGATAAATCAAAAAGCTTAAAATTATCCTAAATACTGGACCGTTAAATATATAATGCGACAATTAATAAACGATACGATTTATCAATGCCGGCGTCGCCTTATTATAAACGAAGCTACGGTATATAAATATATATAACTACTAGTTACGAGAAGCCGAATAGAGGGATATAATTAAAGTGGATTATATATCTACGGGCGATACACTGGTTAATATGTTAACCAAGGCCTTAATACGCGAATATTTTTAGTATTTCAGAAAGCAGTTAAGATTAGTAGATATTACTGAAGCTCTCGGTCGGCGGAAGAGCAATCTGCGAATAATTTCAGAGGAGAAATTGGCCGATTAAAAGGATTTAATCGCTGGAAGAGAGGCGGAATGGAAATCTGTGGCATTAGAAAGTAATAAACTGTTATCAACGCCTTGACTGCGTTAAGCGTTAAGGGGGTGTGTCAGCTAGTAGGGGTTGCACTAGCACTCTATATACGGAAAGACTCCCTTTAATCGGAACCTATAGGTTCCGTGACTAGATTCTATAAAAAAAGAAGTGCGCGTTCGAAAGTTTCTGCAGCTAGTCATCTAATACAACACAACTGATGCCCTCTATATCTAACACAAGTACTCCGGACGGTTTTTAGCACTTCGCAACAACAAATTCAAATAACTTAACAACAACATATCGCATTGATTTAAATTAATCGGATTTTTTTTCGCTAGTTGAATGTTTTTAAAACTTTTATATAAGTGCATATATTCGGGCTGGCTCTAGACGCCATACTTCCGTTTCTTCGTTTTAACCTTTTATGACGACTACCTCCAGCCGCTATTGGCTGCATTTTTTTACTACTCCTTTATTTGGGGCCAAAAAAAACTTATTTTTCTTGCATAGAAAATGTTTTTTCTTTTTAAAGACGTTTGTTTTTAGTATTTTGACGTTTACTTAAGATATAGTTCGTTTTGCACAATCGGGCAGTTTCTTTTTTAAGAAAGAACTACTTTGTACGAAAGTAACAAGTTACTTTTTATTAGAAAACCAGCCGATTTAACGATTTTTTACGAGCTACTCTGATATCTAATCTTTTTATACAAGTAACGTCCTTATTTCGTTACTTTCTTAATATTTCTAAAGGTTTTCGGAAATGAGAAACGAATGGAACTGGCGGAGGTCAGCGGGGAGACGGTCAGCGTAAGTACAATTAAAGGAACTTCCAATTCAGAAAGAAAGTTATTAAGATCGAATGGAACAAAACCAGCTTTCGCGAATCTAAATTTGATATTATCGGACATTATAGCAGTTTGGAACGCGTTGTGGAAGCCGGCATGAAAATCTTCTTTCGTAATATAAGTATAATAGCGTCGCATTAGATTTTCGATATACCGCGAATAAGCGCGTTCCAAAAAAAAAAAACGTTAAAAAGTTAAAACCGATGCGAAAAATGCGCAGATATATAAAGCATAATAATGTTATTGTTAGCGTAGTATTTTCCGAATTCCATGGAATGGTGGTTTCGTACCCGTCGAAAATAAAGAAACGTTTCGAACTTTTCGTACGCGTCCGAATATGTTTTTCAAAATGCTAAATTTATTCGAATCTTAATTTTTTTGTTATTTAATTGCTATTACTTAATGCAATTCTTTAATCGGTTGCTGGTAGTAAGTTGTTAAGGTACTAGGACTTAAAATAATTTTTCTTCGCTATAATAGCAAATAGCGACATAGCCTAACTTTAAAAATTAATTACCTGGATAATGAATTGGGACGGGGAGACTCAGTTCCGATCAGAGCATCTTTGATGGGCGAGTCACGATAGAATAGCCGAGTGCAGCGGTAATAAAGGCAAAACGAAAAACATTGTATTTGGGTCTGGGTTGAACCAGACTCTAGAAAACATGAATACGTATATAGATAAACGATAGACGATGGATAGACGGTGATGAACAGGTTTCGGGGTTGCGCCCGGTGGAAAGAGCTCCTAGAAATATACATGTAGAGCCGACTAACTGACCAGCCAAGCCATGCCCCCTGGCCCGGCACCCTGCGCCATTTCAACCCTCCTTTTTCGAGATAAGATTATCCTTAATCCATCTTAAAAAACGAATAAAAACATAACGTAACCAACTTTCAACGCCATAAACCGTACATAAAACCTATTAATTAATCTAATTAGCGCTTACGCGGCTTGTCCTTTATTATTTTTAACTTAGGACTTCGTCCTTAACGTCTGGCCAAATCCTTTCGCTACTTAGCTCTTTCCTGCTTTTTTAAGCCTTATCTTTTAGTTTTTCCGTATTGATTAAAGATTTATACTTAGCCCAGCCTGGCCATTCTTATAGGAAATATGGTTCTGGTTTTTGCCCGGCATTTTCGAATATATTTTTTACTTATTTATACGGCGTAATATATTAACTTTATATTATTACCATTATTTGCTAATTACTAATTTTCGGTCGGGGCTTATACTTTATTTCGAATAATAATTTCGTAAATATTAAATTAAGTCGTATAACTTTAAATATCGTTAGGCTAGTTTAAATTAATAAAGAAAAAAGCATTAATATCGGAAATGATCGTACGGATAATTACTAAAATTAATTAAGATATTATTTTAACCGGCGTCGTTTACCATAAAATAATCGGGTAAATTAATTAAAATCTAGCTTATCGTTATTTTCTTTAACTAATAAAAACGGAAAGTTTTTAAGTTAATTTTTTACGTTTTTTTAACGTCCTCCGTTTCTGGTTTCAAATTTAAAAATCCTTTAATTATATCGGTAATGTTATTTTTTATTCGATATTTGCCAAATTTTATCGCTTCGGTTATAATTTTATTTCTTTATTTTGCAAAATTACAGCAAATAATATAAAAAATATAAACAATTTACAATCCGTAAATATAATATCTGGTTTAAATAAATATTTTGACGATTATTATACGGGCAGGCGGATTATTAAGTCCTAATTTTCTTTACGCCATTCGATATAACTAAAGTAATAATTAAATACGATTTTCGTTAATATAAATATCAAATATCAATAATAAACGCTTTAATCAATCGTATAATATACCAATTTAATACTTTATTAAATTTTTAACAATCGGAATTTTAATTTAGGCAATAAATTATATATATTTCGGATTATTAATATTAATCGCTTCCTAAGTTTTATTAAGAAATAATTTAAACTTGCTATATAAAATTACTTATTCAATTTTTGGAATAACGGTAATAATTCTTAAAAATACGTCTTAAGTAATTATTTATATAAAAGCAGTAATATTTTCGGAACGTAAGTAAGTTCTATTTTAAACGATTATAAAGGTTTATTACAAATATCTAACCATTTCGTTATATTACGATTTTGTTAACTAATATAGTAACGGGTTAATATTTTTCTATAAACGCTAACTATTAATGTCCTTTAGGTATATGGGAATAAGCTAATTAAAACGAATTTAAAGTGCAACTTTTTTTAAAAAGTAAAAGATGGAATTATTGTTATGCATTTTTTTGAAGAATTATACCATGTTATCGTTTTTCCATACGAGTATATTAGCCGAATGTATAAGCTTTTTAAAATCTGAAATGTTTAATTTCTTAGAGCTTTCGCCCTTATTTTGCATAATACGCTTCTTAAATTAGGACATAATGATTGGGAAAATACTGATTAATATGCTTAGGTATAATATTAGGTAACTTGGGGATAATAATGGTAACTGGAGATAATATGTAATATATGTATAGAGGTATATTGGTATAGGTATAGGTGTAGGTGTCAAGGTGTAGTTATTGTATGGGTGCAGGAATTCGCCAGACTTTGCCAGTAGCTTATGCGTTTAACTAATCAAATATATCTAGGGCCCATGTACCGAATTTTGCAGATAAAACGTATACGCCGAGAAATTTCCAGAAAATTGTATCCGAAGTTATAAAAAGGTGCCCTCGTTATCGCTTTCTTTAATCAGGTATGTACATTCGTTTTCGTACCCACACTTCTTTTGCATCTTTTCTGCAATACCATTCCAACTTTTCCCTCCAAACTTAACATATATCCAAATATATACATAATCATCTGTATTATATTAATTAATACTATTATACGTTTTCGTCAGCCATCAAATTTACGCAATCTTTAGGGTTTCGCGGAAATATAAGCCTAAATAATCTTATTCCTGTTATAAAAAAATCGTCCATTAAAAAGAAATCTGGTCCAAGTAATAAACTTTTAAATCTTGGTACTAAGAAGCTTATCAATCCTAAGGTTAAGGCAAATATTGGTAAGCTAAACCAAATCTTTAATTATCGTCGTAAAATCTTGGCGGTATCAAACTTGTTTATATTTTCCAGGCTATTAACCCGTCGTATCGATAAGCTTTTAAGCAATATTCGAAATTTAAAATTTTCATACAATCCTAATAACGTTCGCAAAATACAAAACTTAATATATCGTTAAATACTTATTCTTAACTTTACTCTTACCTTTTAATACAAATTCCGCAGCATAAGTTCCAATTAAAATATTTCATTACTAAAAATACCAGTTATAGATAATCCGTTATTTTTAAAACTTTGGCCGATACGTTATATACTGCCATTAATAAAGGTAGTTAAAATATTTCCAAAGCTTAATCTAATCCTTAATATTATTAAACAAATAGTCGGTGGTCGGCGATCAGTAACGCCTATACCTGTTCCAATTAACCTGCCGATACCTAACAGCAGTTTATTCGCCAGGTCTTTATTAACGGCTTCGACAATCCCAACACGTCGGGCAAATCCTCGGGTTATTAATAGGGTCGCTAGGCCATATACTAACATCGGAACGTTACGTCTTCGCTGCATTTATTTCGATAATAATTAAAACGTAACCAAATTCTAAAATAAAAATAATATCATATATTACGTTATATTTAAACATATTAAAGTAAGTACTTAGTTTTTCCTATAATATCGTTAATAAAATCCGTTAATTAATACAAATATTCGGGATTATATTTATTAATGTTATCGGTAATCCAGCTATAAGTCGATACTTATAATAATAAATCAAAAATAAAAACTTTTAAACGGCTGCAAATACTTAATCTAATATAATTAAATACCTTTAGTTAATAAAAAACTTAATAACTTATTTAATATACGTCAAAATTTATCGGGTTAATTTTTTAAGTTATTTTATGGCTGCTTTTCTTAAAAATTCCAAATATATTATTAATTTGTTTATTTAAGTATTCGGTATACCTAATCGAATACAGTACAAACTTTGCGAAAACGACATATAATATCGGAACATCTTAATTAATGCAAAATATATTTATTTTTTAAGTATTAATCGATTCCTAACTCTTTTAACGGAACTTATAATAATAATATCGGGTTTATTAAAAAGCATAATTATACTTTCCGGAACGAACGGTTCAAAATATTTAAGGTTAACTTTTTACGATCGCTACGAATTAAACAAGATATTCGTATAAATACTTATCTTATCATTAAAATATATAATAAAGATTAATTTCGAAATAAAGTAAAAAATATATTATTAATTCCCGGTTCCGGGCAAATATAACGGGACGTATTAATTATAAGCAAAACATAATAATTATCGTATAAAGTATCGGTAAGCGAAACGGTAAAAGAATTTAAAGAAATTTATAAAAGTTTATAAAAGCTTAAAAGAATTTAAAGAAACTATTATATTCTAATTTTTCGCAATTAATCGCGTTAATCTTTTCCGTTTTCTTAATCGTATCGTTTTTATCGTACCGCTATCGTCCATAACTATATAGCTTTTAAATCGGCCATTTAATATTTACACTATAATATTTGTTTTTATAAATTTTAAAACTTTAAGCTGTTAATCTTTTAATAATTCGATATTCGTAATATCCGAAATATCCGATATCGTATCGTCGCGCTAATTAACAAAGGGTTTCGTTTAATCATTTTTTTATAAGTTAATCGGCTTTTAATATCCTTTTTTATTTTTTATAAATTGCTTTAATTTATTAACAAAAAAAATACCCTGCAATTTCGTTCCATCAATTTCCTTTAAATAGTAAATACCTAAACTAATAATATCATTAATTAACTACGGGCTAATTTAACGGTACTTTAATTTTATGTTTTTAAATATGTTTATATATCGTAACGTATCATATAATAATACTAAATCGTTTATTTTTAAAAGTTTATTTTTTATTTTGTTTTTATCCTTTTTATTCGCCAGTTTAACTACTTTACGGCGCTGCTCAACGATTACTTTGGTAACCTTGGCTACGTTTTTAGCTTTTTTTTTTTAAAAAAAAGCCGAATATTGTGCGCAATTAGATTTTCTTTCGGCGTATTTAGGTTCCAAGTTATAATTTTCCAAATCAGCAAGATTATTTCGATCGGTAAAAGCGCTTTTTGTCCGTATAGCAGTTTTTAAGGGCTAAAGCTATAACTTTTCATAATGGTATTATCGGCGAAGACCATCTTAAGCAAAAGCTTAACCCATTCTTCGCCAATTCTATTCGTCGCTTTTATTAAGGCTTTAACGATCGGGACGTATCCTTTTTCTATTAGGCCTTATCGCTAGGCTGCATACGCGGCACCAACTTTCTTCTTAATTTTTAATACGTTGTAAGCTTTAATAACTTCGCTTTTATTCTTTAAATTTCCGTTAATCTTAATTTTAATCGGAATACCATATCGATAAAAAACGTACTTATCCAAAAACGCCTTAATCGTTATGAACGGAATTAATCGCAAAGCTTTAACTTTTAAATAATTAAATAATTCGAATTTAATTTTAACCGTAACTTTATAACTATCGTTATTAAGCATAAACTAAATATGGATTATCTAAATAACAGCTATATTAATCGGCTGCGAAAATCTATAACCTTCCTTAAAACGTTAATCGGTTGCTTTTTAGCATTTAACATACGTAAGCATTACCTTCCGAATATAGCCAAACATGCTACGCCAATAATATAAACCTACTATGCGACGATAAATCGAATTTCGTCCTTTATGGCCACAATCCTTATAATATTACCTAATTACCGTAAGTCGTTTTTGTTTAACATTAACCATTCGCCGGCTGCCATACCTTTTATTTACTTTACGCCAAAAAATACCGTCCTAAATAAAGTAATTTAACGCTTCGGATTTAAAAGTATTTCTTTTTTTTTTTAAAGCATTATCGAACGGATTAAGGAAATTTAATATCGTTAAAAACCTAACATACTTTTACAACTTCTTAAACCAATTCTTAATTAAAGGTCCTTATTGCCGATCTGTATTAATGCAAGGTCGAATGGGTTCAAGCCTTATTTTCCAGGCTGAGCCAAATACACAGAAAATCATTACACGATGTAATTTGCACGATAGATACTATACCCAGTACC
>QJNY01000898.1:0-15797 GCA_004155945.1 Monosporascus sp. mg162
CCATATGACGTGTTGTGGTTGAGTTATTCGCATTAGTTGTTGGGAGGTGCCAAAAAGTGTCCCGTTCAATCGTGTGTCCCGTTCAACCGTGTGGGACGTTATTTAAATTGTTAATTTTTAAAGTTAGGCTATATTATTATTTGTTATTATAACGGAAATTTTTTTTTTAAATTTTAATACCGTGATAACTAACTACTAACAACCGATTAAAAAATCGCATTAAGTAATAATAGCTGGATAATAAATAAATTAAGTTTCGAATAAATTCAGCATTTTAATAAACATATTCGAACGTATACAAAAAGTTTTAAACGTTTTCTTATTTTCGACGGCTACAAAAACTATTATTCGATAAGATTCGAAAAATATTGCGTTAATAATAACATTATTACGTTTTATATATCCGCGTATTTTTCGCATTTGCTTTAATCTTTTAATATATCTTATTTTTCTATTTTAAAACGCGCTTATTTGCGTTATATCGAAAACTTAATACGACGTTATTATACCTATATTACTAAAAAAGATTTTCTCGCCGGCTTTTACGACGCGTTTTAAGCTACCATAACGTCCGATAACATCAAATCTAGATTTGCGAAAGTTGGTCTTGTTTTATTTAATCCTAATAACGTTCTTTCCGAATTAGGAATTCTTCCAGTTATGCCTACGCCGACCGTCTCCCCGCTAACCTTTGCCGGTTCCATTCGTTCCCCGCCCGCGAAAACCCCTAAAAATATTAAAAAAGTAACGCAGCAATTACGTTATTTGCAAAAGAAAATTGGAAATTAACAAGGTAGCTTATTAATTAAAATAGTTAAATCGGTTTATCTTTTAATTAAAAGTTACTTATTAATTTTATACGAAAATATTTTATTTCGGAAAAAAGTTACCTAATTACGCGAAACGAACTATATTTTAAGCAAACGTCGTAAGACCAAAAACAAACGTTTTCAAAAAAGAAAAATACTTATTATACAAAAAGGATAAACTTTTTTGGCTTAAAAAGAAAAGAGTAATAAAAAAAATGCAACCAACAGCTGCTGGAGGTAATTGTCGTAAAAGGGTTAAAACCAAGGAACGGAAATGTAACGTCTGCGGCAAGCCTGGGCATAATGCGCGTACTTATATAAAAGTTGTAAATACGTCTAGCGAAAAAGAATCCGATTGATTTTAATCAATGCGATATGTTGTTGTTAAGTTATTTGAATTTATTATTGCGAGGTGCCAAAAAACGGCCGACTCGGTAGTATGGCCGACTCGGTGGTGTGGTACGTTATAAGATTAACCGACTTAAATTTTTTTGTTAATAAGTTACTTTAATAATTTTTAATTTTCCTCTATAAATATTATTTTCATTTTATTATTCCGCCGATATTTTTGAAGGTTTTCGTAAAGGGTAAAATAGAACCGGCGGAAATTAACGGAAAAACGGTCGGCGTAGGCATAATCAAAGGAACTTCCAATTCGGAAAAAACGTTATTAAGATCGAATGGAATAAAATTAACTTTCGCAAATCCAAGTTTGATATTATCGGACGTTATGGTAGCTTGGAACGCGTTTTAAAAGCCGGTGAAAAAATCTTCTTTGATAACATAAGTATAATAACGTCGCATTAAGTTTTCGATATATAACTAATAAACGCGTTTCGAAACAAACAAACAAGATATATTAAAAGGTGAAAACCGATAAAAAAAAATAAGCGGGTATGCAAAACGTAATAATATTATAATTAGCGTAATATCTTTCGAATTTTATCGAATAATAATTTTCGTAGCCGTCGAGGATAAGGGAACGTTTCGAAGTTTTAGTACGCGTTCGAATATATTTATTAAAATGTTAAACCCATTTTAAACTTAATTTATTTGTTATTTAATTTATATTATTTAATATAATTTTCTAATCGGCTGTTAGCAGTAAAATATCGTAATATTAAAAAATAAAATATTTTTTTAAGTTATAATAACAAATGACGATATAACTTAACTTTGGAAATTAATAACCTAGATAATTATAACTTATTTTTTATTCCCTTATTACGTGTATTTAAACTTTCCACGTTTTTCGGTATTAGTAATTATTATGCCCGTTACCATAAAAAACCTTATTAAAAATTTAATTTCGTCGAAGTTATAAATACTCTTTTCTGTAATACTGTATTTGGCAATAGTAATCCGAACAAACTTAAATTATTTGCGAAATGTTTTTGGATTTTCGCATAAAACCCGTTAATAATCGATTTTCCGATTTAAACGCCTTTAAAGTTTATGTTTCCGTTTAACAAAATTCGACGCCCATTTAATTCCGACGCATTCCGTAACACATTAAATAAGTAATATATTAGCCATATCTTTAACATATTAAAGCCGGATAGGAAACGCTTGCGTATTTAAATCGAAGATAAGTTCGATAATCGATATTTTTTCGGTCGGCGTTAATTTTTGCGAATTAGCGGTAATATCGGTTCGGGCGTATTTATTATAATATCGGGCTTATAAAGTCGTTTAGGCAACTTCATATATAAAATTAAGTTTTGCATAATTAAGTTCCGAGTTTAATTTTTTTTAACTTAAACGGCTAAGTTTATTTTCGCTCTTTTTGTAAGCCGCTTTATGTTATTAGTATTAAGAAATGGATAATTAAAGTTAGATAATTGTAATATTGAAAAAAATAAGCCGTTGGCTTATTTGAGCCGTTCGCTTATTTAAGACGTTATCTTTATAGTTATATATTACTTATAATTTTTATATTAATCTGAAATGAATTCACAATTATGTAATTCAACAAAATCCATAACGTACCACACTAGCGAACGAGCCAAACCGGCAAGCGGATCGAAATTTGACATTTCGTTACCTCAGCTAGCTCAGGCCTCGCTCGCTAGTTCTCCAATTTTTTCCAATTTTTTTTTAATATACTGCGCCAAGAAGCTAGAAGTTAACCAATCAAATACCGTATTCCCGTAACTAGCGAGCGAGGCCTAAGGTCAGGTTCTGCGAATAGGGGTTCCGTTCTGGGCGTCGCTACTAAAATCATCAATTTTCCTTCCATTTCTTTTAAAGAATCCAAAGATTTTTTTTAAAAAAAAATTTTAACCACGGAAGCAATTTAAGTGTGTTAAGTATGAAACTGGATATACGCGTCGAATATAAGCTAATATGCATATAGGAATTTTTTTTCATTTTTTTTCGGGTAACAATTGCAGTTAATACGGCTAAATTCAGATCTGGGAAATGGACAACCATAACGCTTTTATCACTGCGACGTAACAACCACCAGTCGTACCATCGTGCACCGGGCTTCTTTAGTATATTTTGTATGGGGAAAGTCCGTATATCGATTTTCTCGGCCGTACAGGTTATAATTGCTACGTCGCAGCCATAAAAAGATTGGGATTAATTAAATCCGGAACGCCCTGTTTATTACGACGTAACAATTACCTGTTGCAACATTGTACTAAAAACCTTCTAAGGGTAATTTAATATAGGAGAAACCCATCCAGCTATTTTTTTGGCCGTACGGATTATAGTTATTACGTTACAACTATAAAAAAGTTTAAATTAATTAAACCTAAAAGGCCTTTATAATTACGACATAATAATTATAATTCGTACGAGCCAAAAAATAGCAAAACGGGCTTTCCCTATATTAAGTTGCCTTTAGAAGGCCCATGGCGAAATGTTGCACGCGGTAGTTGCGGTATCGCAGCCATAAGAAAGTTCCGAACGTAATTAACTGGAACGCCTTCTTTGCTGCGACGCAACAACTACCGGTCGCAACATTCTACCATGGACCTTCCAAGGGTAATTCAGTATGGGAGAAGCCCGTCCAGCTATTCTTTTGGCCGTACGGATTGTGGTTGTTACGTCGTAGCCATAAGAGCGTTACGGTTGGGGGGGGGGGGGGGGTGTACAGAACGAGAATTTTAATTTAGATCTTTAATATCTCCGCCAAATTAACCCCAGTTGGAAAGTTATATAAATAGTTAGGAAGCTCTTTTAAAGCAGTATATAATAACATTTTTTATTACTTTCCGTTTGTTTTTATTATGTTTATATTTGCTAGTTTCCAAGTTAGATTTTCGCAAATTTGTATAAGAGCGTACGTAACGGAGCCAAAAAATTACAAGTTGACATCAGGCCCTATTTTTGAGATTTTGTTATTTCTGTGGAGCTTCTTCTTAAAAAGGTTTAGTCCATACATCTAACCCTTGCAGCTACTTTTTAATCAAAAGCGCTAGCTACGGCTGCGCCGTAGGCGCAGCCCCAACCTCAAAAATGGAGCCTGATCTCGATGAGGTAAGCTATACGGGCTTCTTCCATACTGAATTACCCTTGGAAGGCTTATGGCAGAATGTTGCGACCGGTGGTTATTGCGTCGCAGTAAAAAGGGCGTTCCGGTTAATTAAGTCCGGAACCTTTTTATGGCTGTGATAACTTGACTACCGTGTACATCATTTCGCTATGGGCTTTTCAAGGGTAACTTAATATAAAAGAAGCACGTTTTGCTATTTTTTTACACGTACGAATTATAATTGTTGCGTCGTAGCCATAAAAGCGTTCCGGGCTTAACTAACTCCAACTTTTTTATAACTGCAACGTAACAACCATAACCCGTACGGCTAAAAAAAAAATTTAACTGGACGGCCTTTTTCTATATTAAATTATCATTAAAAGGTTTATAACAAAATATTGCGACCGGTAATTATTACGTCGTAACAAAAAAGGCGTTCTAGTTAATCAAGTCCGGAACCTTTTTATAGCTACAACAACGTAATTACTGCGTACGTTATTTCGCTATAGGCCTTTTAAGGGTAACTTAATAAAAAAAAAGCCCGTCTTGTTATTTTCTTGCCCGTACAAATTATAGTTATTACGTCGTAACCATAAAAGCGTTCTAAACTTAATTAACTTTAACTTTTGTTTATAGCTATAACGTAACAACTATAACTTATACGGCTAAAAGAATAACTAAACGGGCTTTTCATATACTAAATTACCTTTAAAAGATCTATGGCAAAATGTTATAACCGGTAATTGTTATGTCGCAGCAAAAAGGACGTTCTAGACTTAATTAACCCTAACCTTTTTATGGCTGCGACATAATAACTATAACCTATACGCCCGAAAAAATTGTTAAACGGATTTTTCGTATATATAATATATTAAAGAAGCCCGGTATACGATAATACGACCGGTAATTGTTACGTCGTAATGATGAAAGCGTTACGGTCGTCTATTTCGCAGGTTTGAACTTAGCCGTATTGCCTGCAATTATACCCGAAAATTTTGAAAAAATTCCTATATACATATTAGCTCATCTTCAACGCGTATATCTATTTTCATATTCAACAGATTTAAATTGATGGCGTAACTACTTCTTTTTATTTAAATCGTTAAATTCCTTAAAAGAAATAAAAGGAAAAGTTGATAATTTTGGTAGCGATGCCCAGAACGAGACCTTTATTCGCATAACCTGAACTCAGACCTCGCTGGCTCGTTACGAGAATTTGGGATTTGATTGGTTAATTTTTAGCGTTGTGGAGTAGTACTTGAGTAACTTTGAAGAGAATGGAGAACGAGCCAGCGGGGCCTGAGCTAGCTGAGGTAAGCCTTAGCTACAGCCAGGGTTGTGATTTAGTGACTAATAGTCAGACTACAGACTATACCTTGTAGTCATTAGTTAGTAAGCTAACTAAAACTACATTAGTTAGTCAGTTAACTGACTACAGACTAACTACATTAGTTATTGACTAACTACAAAATGACTAATAACTACAGCATATATTAACAATAATTTTATTTAAAGCTTATAAACATTTTAAGGTATTATAGATAACTTACATTTACGGTTACACGTTTATTATAAAAGAAACTATCAAAATTTCTTGAAGCAATATCAGGACAGGTATAAAACAAACAACAGTATATAAACCGAAAACAACGAAAATTCGAAATAACAGAATAACAGAATAACAGAATAACAGAATAACAGAATACCAAAATACCAGAATACTGAAGTAAGGAAAGAGAATTAAGGATATTAAGAATATTAAGAATATTAAGGATATTAAGGATATTAGAGATATTAAGAACTTTAACTTAAATAAGACAAATATTATAAATATAAATTAGCAAATAACTTAAAATAATGAAATTATTATTTCTTGGATGCTAATTCGTATTAGTTTAAGTTTATTTATAATAAAAAAAATAAAAATAATAACTCCATTACGTTTTAGAAATTGATATATATATATTCGTTTACTTATTAAAAAAGTCAGTAAAATAATATTTACTCTATATGCATTGATATTGTTTTAAAAAATACACTACGTATAAAAAATTAACTTTGAAAAAAATTGAAAATTATTAAAAAAAAAGTTTTTATTTATTAATCATTTGTAGTGACTAACTAAAACTAACTACATTAGTCTGTAGTTAGTCAGGAACCTGACTAAAACTATATAAGTTAGTCAGTGGCCTGACTAAAACTACATTAGTTAGTCAGTAAAGTGACTAAAACTACAGTAGTCAGTTAGTCACTAAAAAATGACTAATGACTACAGACTACAATCACAACCCTGGCTACAGCTACGTTTACGGCGCAGGTATTCCTTGAAAATAGAGCCTGATTTTAATGAGGTAACTCAGATGAAACAACAGCAACGCAAAAATTTAATTCAAACTACTTAAATTCCTTTTCGCTAAACGTGTTTACAGTTTCTTTATAAGTAGGCGCATTATGTTCGGGCTTACTACAGACGCTATATTTCCTTTTTTTTGTTTTGATTCTTTTGTAACGGCTATGGACTTGACCAACTATTGAACCTAGTCGTACGGTTTATGTTGGCTAGAGTTGTGATTGTAGTCTGTAGTTATTAGTTATTTTTTAATGACTAACTGACTACTGTAGTTAGTCTTAGTTAGTCACTATAGATGACTAGTAATTAAAGGTTTTTTTTCTAATAATTTTGAAAAAAAAAATTTAAAGTTAAATTTTCGTAGGTTTTGCATTTTTCTAGAATAACTCTAAAATATATAATGTTCTACACGTACGAGCGAGACACACGGGCGAGCGAGACACTTTTTGGCACCTCGCAAAAATCAATCCAAATCACTCAACCATAACGCTTTAAATTAATTCCAATTAATCGAATACTTGTTTGCTAACTATCTTTATAGCTCCTTAATAAGTGCACGCATTATATTAAAGCTTGTTACGGACGCCATATTGCCATTTTTTCCGTTGAACTTACCTACGACCGACTATCTTTTAATGCGCCTAGGCCAATATTAGCCCCATTTCGTACGACCCAAAGCCGACCGATTAAATAATTATTCTAAACCTAATCCTTAACCCAAATATGCGAGCATTTCTGATCCGGCTTTAATATGTTAAAGATATACGTCGGAGAACGTGTTATAGGACGTATTAGAAGCGCGTTAAAGGGCGTGTTGGGGGTCCGTGCGGGGCGTTTCGCGGAGCGTATAATAGAACGTATCGGGCTTAATTTCGCAACAACTCGATCCTTACGGAATTATATAGTTAAAACAAACGTTTTCTAAAAAACGAAATACTTGGTTTATAAGATAAACGAGTTTTTTTGGCGGGTAAAAAGGTCGTAGTAAAAAATTGCTGCCAACAATTACTGAAAATAACCGGTCGTATATAGGCTAGGAGGAAGAAATGGCAATATAACGTCCGCAACAAGCCTTGATATAATGCGTGCACTTGTTGGGAAGCTGTAGATACAGTTAGCAAAGAAGTATTCGCTTAACTTGAATTGTTTTAAGGTGTTGTGGTTAAGTTATTTGGGTGTATTGTTAAGAAGTGCCAAAAAGTGTCTCGCTCGCCCGTGTGTCTCGCTCACCGGTGTGTCTCGCTCGTATGTGTGAAACGTTAAGATTAATATTTATAATAAAAAAACCTAGGGCTGTTTTACAATTATAGTGAAAAAATTAAAAATTTAAAGATTTCATTGCATGAAACTAGCTTTACAAATTAGTTACTAATAGTTTAACTATAAAACTACAACTATTTTATTAAGTTTTTAAATAAATAAATAAATAAACATAACGTACCACAAAAGCTCACCGCTAACATAAGCTCACCGTTCGTTTTTGGCAGCTTGCAACGATTCAACTTCAATTGTTTATTTCTTAACACCAACAATATAGATCGGCTTACAAAAGAAAGCAGGATAAATTTAATTATTCAAGCTAAAAAACAAAACCCAAAACTTAAGTATAAACGGGTTTATTCGATATATAACATCTCCGAATTTATTTAAAAGACCGATATAACGGTATAACTTTCAAAATCGACATTGTTTTTAATTCGCGAAAATTAAACCTAACTGAAAAAAAATCGATTGTCGACCGAATCCTTAATTTAAATACGCAAGCATTTCCTTTCCGGCTTTAATACGTTAAAGATATGGCCAATATATTGCTTACCTAATGCACTATGGGACGCGTTAGAGTTAACTGGGCGTCGAACTTTGTTAAACCGCAAAAAAAATTTCCGGACGCGTTTAAATCGAAAAATCGAATATTTACGAATTTTATGCGAAAATCCAGAAACATTTCGCAAATAGTTCGAGTTTATTCGAATTATAATCGCAAAATATGATATCGCAAAAAAGGATATTTATAACTTCGACGAGATTGCATTTTTAATAAGGCTTTTTATAATAATCGGTATGTCTGCCTTTAAGAACCCTGCCGAACTGTGGAGCCAGCGGGCATAAGGTTCATAAGGGTCGAAGCTTATTGGCAACCACGCATATAAGCCTCTCAAGCCGACATCAGTCGAGAAATTGCGTGCTTACAGGGGCCCAGCAGTCGGCTTCAGAGTGAGGCTCTATGGGACTGAGGTATCAATCTATCCTAATCGTGAAAACTATTAATCAGTCATCGTGTTCGAAGATACTGGGTATAGTATTTATCGAGCAAATTACATCGTGTAATGACTTTCTGTGTATTTGGCTCAGCCTGGAAAATAAGGCCTGAACCCATTCGACCTTGCATAATACTCGATATAGTAGTTATTAATGCCAAAAAACGTGGAAAACTTATATAAGGGTAATAAAAGAAAAAAAGGGGTTATAATTATTTAAGCTATTAAGTTTTAATACTGCGATAACTTATTGCCAGCAGCTAGTTAAAAAATCGCCTTAAGTAATAATAACTTCATAGTAAATAATTTAGGTTTTGAATAAATCTAGTATTTTAATAAATATATTCGGATACGTATGAAAAGTTCGAACCGTTTTTTATTCTAGACGGTTACGAAAGTTACCATTCGATAAAATTCGAAAATTACTACGCGAATTACGATATCATTACGTTTTATATGCCCTCACATTTTTCTGTATCAGCTTTAACCTTTTAACGTATTTTGGGTTTTTTTTTTAAAAACGCGCTTATTTGCGCTATATCGAAAACTTAATGTAACGTTATTATACCTATATTGCCAAAGAAGATTTTTTCGCCGGGTTTAACGATGCGTTTAAAGCTGCCATAACGTCCGATAATATTAAATCTGGATTAGCGAAAGTTGGTTTTGTTTATTCGATCCTAATAACGTTTTTTCCGAATTGAAAGTTTTTCTGATTATACTTACACCGACCGTTTCCCCGTTAACCTTTGCTGATTCCATTCGTTCCCCGCTCGTAAAAACCATTAGGAATATTAAAGAAGTAACGAAGTAAAGACGTTACTTACAAAAAAAGATTAGATATTATTATAATAATACGTTAATAGGGGTTATTAAATCAGTTAGTTTTTCAATAACAAGTAACTTATTACTTTTATACGAAGCTAATTTTTTTCAAAATTTAATTGCGCGAAACGAACTGTATCTTAAGCAAACGTCGGAACACCAAAAATAAACCTTTTTAAAAAGGAGGAATACTCACTATTCAAAAGGGAAACCTTTTCTAGCTCAAAAAGAAGGGGGTGGCGAAAAAAATGTAGCCAACAGTAGCTATGTAAGAGCAAATCCCAATCTATTAATTGAATATCTAGAAGCTATCTCGAAACCTCAACTTCTTGACAAGTACGCGCATTATGTCCAGGCTTACCACAAACGCTATACTTCCGTTCCTTGGTTTTAATCCTCTTGCGACAACCCCCTCCAGTTGCTGTTAGCCGCATTTTTTTACTACCCTTTTCTTTTTCGGCCAAAAAAGCTTATCTTTTTTTGTATAATGAATGATTTTCCTTTTTAAAGACGGTTTTTTTTTTTGGGTTTTCCGACGTTTGTTTAAAATGTGGTTCGTTTTACGTAATTAGACGTTTTCTTCTCGGAGAAAAGCGGTTTCGTATAACAATAATATGTAACCTTTTGTTATAAGATTAACCGATTTAAGTAATCTTATTGGCGAGCCACCTTAATAATTTTTAACTTCCTTTATAAGTATCGTCCTTATTTTGTTGCTTTACAGATATTTTTAAGAGTTTTCGCCGGGGGGAAAATAAAACCGGCGGAGGTTAACGGAGAGATGGTCGGCGTAGACGTAATTGGAAAAACTTCTAATTCAGAACGAACGTTATTGGGATCGAATAAAACAAGACCAGCTTTTACGAATCCAGATTTGATGTTATCGGACGTCATAGTAGCTTGGAACGCGTGTAAAAGCCGGCGAGAAAAATTTCTTTGGTAATATAGGTATAATAACGTCGTATTAGATTTTCGATATACAGCGAATAACCGCGTTTTAAAACAGAAAAACAAGATACCTTAGAAAATTAAAGCGGATACGAAAAATGCGCGGGTATATAAAACGTAAAAATGTTATTATTAACGAGATATTTTTTTAATTTTATTAAATGGTAACATTTATGGCCGTCGAAGATAAGGAATCGATTTGAACCTTTTGTACGCGTCCGAGTATGTTTGTTAAAATGCCGGATTTATTCGAAACCTAATTTATTTGTTATCCAGCTATTATTACTTAAAGCGATTTTTTAATCGGCTGCGGGTAATGGGTTATTACGGTATTAGAACTTAAGATAATTTTTCCCCGTTTTGATAACAAATAACGGTATAACCTAACCTTGGAAATTAGTAACCTAAATAATTGTAACTTATTTTTATTCCTTTATTACGCTTGTTTAAATCTTTTACGTTTTTCGGCATTAATAATTACCATGTCCGTTACTATAAGAAGCCTTATTAAGAATTTAGTTTCGTCGAAGTTATAGATATCCTTTTCTGTGATGCCGTACTTCGTGATTATAGCCCGAATAAGTTCGAATTATTTGTGAAATGCTTTTAGATTTTCGGATAAAATCTGTTAATAATCGATCTTCCGATTTAAACGCGTCTGGAATTTTTTTGGGCGTCTAACAAATCTCGACGCCCAGTTAACTCTGACGCGATCCGCGACGCGTTAGGTCAGCAGTATATTAGCCATATCTTCAACGTGCTAAAGCCGGACAGGAAATGCTCGTGCATTTAGGTTAAGGATTCGGGCGACAATCGATTTTTTTTCGGTCGGCTTCAACTTTCGCAAATTCAGGATAATATCGGCTCGGAAAAGTTTACCGCGCTCTTTATAACTAAATTTCGGTTTTCGTTTTTTGGCCTAAACGGCTAGGTTTATTCTCGCTTTTTTTGTAAGTGGTTCAATGTTATAATTGTTGAGAAATAAGTATTTAAAATTAAATAATTGGAATGATGAAAAAAGTGTATAGCTCGCTTGTGTGTACAGCTCGCTTGTGTGGTACGTTATATTTCTTTTAGAACAGCATTTTAAAACTTAAGTAACCTTAGGATTGGTAATTTTAATTAATATAAGATAGTTTTAGCAAAATTTGTAAGAGCTTCCCGAAACTTTTTAAAATTGTTATTTAGGTTTAAATATAATACGGATTATTACTAGTATCGAATTTTTTCGCTTTACGAAAAATTAAAATCCTGTTTTAAATACGACCGTCCAGTACCGATTAACGGATAACCTTTACAAAAGTAAGCCTAGTAAAGTTAATATTTAAAGTAGTACTAGTTCGATTAGATTTCTAAAGCTTGTGTAAGATACGATCGCTTAAATGCTTTTTGGAGTTATTGTTAATATACTAAAAGAATAAAAAAAATTTTACTTAAAAGCTGTTAAAGTTCTTTATAGGATTTGCAGTATTTATAGCGGACATTATATTTTTTAAAACTTATTAATCAACTTCAGTACGGCTTTCCCTCAGATATTATAAATAAGCCTTCGTTTTTTTTATAATTTTCCCGGATTTATCCGCTTTTCCGAATTTTCGCTTTTTAGGAATTAAAGTTACCGATTAGCTTAAAGGGATTAATAGATTATTTACGAAGTATAAGCTTAAAAAATTTAAGATAATCGCCGAATTACCTTACTGGGGCGATAACTCCTTTATAAAAAACCGGGTTGAAGCTGTACTTAATGGAACAACATAAGAAAATAAAGCGTTTAAGTTTATCTTGAAAACTGTTAATTTGTAAAACTTAAAGCAAATTCGAACCGCTAAAAATCGATTAAAATTTTTAACGAAATAAGTTTAATGCGGTATCTTTGATTATGTTTATAAGTACTACTTAAAGTATATTATTAGACTATAAGATATCCTGGAGAAAGCTAAATAAAAAGGTAAAATAAATTTTAAGGACGAATATATTAAAACCTTATTAAAAAGTTATCCGTTAATCATTTCGAACCGATTTTTAGTAATTCTTTTATAAAGTTAAAGCATTTATACGTAATAAGTTACGATAATTCTTCGATATTAATTAAAAATTGCGCCTTAAATAAGGCAGAATTGTTTAAATAAAAAGAACGTAAGCGATAATAAAAAGTGGCCGTTTCGATATTAATTAAGAAAAAAAGGAACGGTTTTACCCGATTTAATAACTTAAGTAATAGCGATAAAGAAGTTTTTAATCGCGATAAAAAGCGTTAAACCGTATTAATTAAGTACCGGAAATTATAAATGCGTTATAGGATGCAAAAATCGTATAAACTTACCAAATTTAAAATTTAAAGGCTTTGAAAGAAAAACTATGTAACCGGGAAGCAGGGTCTTGTTTGTAGTTTGTAGTTTTTAGTTTTTTTGTAGTTACTAACTAACTACTGTAGTTTCAGTCAGGTTACTAACTAACTAATGTAGTTTTAGTCAGGCTACTAACTAACTACAAACTACATGTAGTTAGTTAATTAGTAACTACAAAAAAAAACGAAAAACTACAGTTACGAATATTGACAAATTCGCATTAGTATAAACCATTTAAAAATGCCTGCAAAAGGTGTTTTTAATTTATATGATTTATTAAGCTATATATGGTTGATTTCCCACTAGAAAAGCAACTTATAATACGTTTTTAATCCACCTAAATAAATTAACAAGACATATATTTTGAAATTATTGCTTATTTCCACGTTGTAATACCGTCATATTATCAGTTTTCTGTTTTAAATTTACCTCTTGCAAATTAAATCGTTTAATTGTTATGTTTAAATTGAGCGTTTTGTTGAAATTAAACCGGATTTTCAGGTATAAATAATAAGCTTTAAGTTTCTACAATAATTGTAATTTAAAACATTATGAATTAAAATACCACGTTAACCTAAACTAAATAAAAAGTATATTTTACCTTAATTTGCAATTTTAAAAGGTTTATATTAACTTTCGCCCTTTATTATATTTTTTTAGGTAATTTTATTTACAATCAATAAGCATAACGCATAAAGAGCACGTTGATTTATAATATTACTATATATATATATGTGTGTGTGTTCTTTTATTTACTTATTTAAAAACTTGTTAAAATCGCTATAGTTTTTCGTTTTTTTGTAGTTACTAACTACAGTAGTTTTAGTCAGGGCACTAACTAACTACAAACTACAAGTTGTAGTGTGTAGTTAAACTATTAGTGACTAATTCACAACCCTGCTGTGCGGATAGAAAACGCTTTTACCGATCGAAACAATCCTCCCGATATGGAAAATTATAACTTAGGACCCGAACATTCCGAAAAAAATCTAATTACGCAAAAGATTCGGCTTTAAAAAAGGAAAGCTAAAGACGTAGCTCAGGCTACCAAGGTGATCGCTGATCAGCGCCGCAAAGCAGCTAAACTGGCGAATAAGAAGGATAAGAACAAGATAAAAAATAAACCCCTGGAAATGGACGACCTGGTATTATTATATAATATGCTACGATATATAGATATGTTTAAAAACATAAAATTAAAGTACCGTTGAATTAAACCGTATATAATCAGTAAAATCATTAGTCTAGGTACTTACTATTTAAAGGAAATTAATGGGACGAAATGAAAAGGTACCTACTTTGCTAATATATTAAAACGATTTATAAAAGATAAAAAAGGATATTAAGAACCGATTAACTTATAAAAAAACGACTGGACGAAACCAGTTCCCGATTAGCCTAACGATACGATATCGGACACCTCGGATGCTGCAAATATCGAGCTATCTGAAAACTGGCAGCCTAAAACTTTAAAACCAGTAAAAACGAGTATTAAGGTGCAAATACCTAGTGGCCGACTTAAAGGTTATGCAATCGTAAACGACAGTAACATAACAAAGATTGGACGATCAAAAAAGCGGAGGAAATTAACGCATTTAATTGCAAAAAACCAAATTATAATAATTTCCTTAAATTCCCTTACTGCCCAGCCTACCGATGTCTTATACGATAACAACGATACCCTATTTATAATCGGTATATCTGATAGTATTCGCCCGGTATAAGGGATTAATAACCTTTTTCTTAACCTTATTTCGAAGCCAATTTCTATGGTGTATCTTAAAAACAGAATAATTTTTTTACGAATGTTTTTCATGATTGGTAATAATCGTAAATAGTTAATCTTATATATTTTAAATTGTTCGTTCCGGAAGGTATAATTATGTTTTTGGATAAATCCGACATAATTATTATAGGTATTATTAAAGAAGCTTAAAATTAATTAGTACTCAAAAAAGGGGTATATTCCGTGTTAATCAGGTTATTCCGATATTATATGCCGTTTTTCGCAAAGTTCGTAAGGTATTAGGTTAGGTATACGGAATACCTGGATAAATAAATCCGTAACGTATCGAGGGTCCTTAGCAAATAAAATTATAAAATAGCCTACAGGACCGGCCCGATAAGATTCGACGTATACTAAATATGATCGTAACCGTTTTACCGTTTTGGAAATATTAGATTAAGTATTTACAGCCGACTAAAAATTTCGATTTTCGATTCGTTATTATATATACAGACTAGTAGCTGCATTACCGAATAAGTTGATAAATATAACGTCCCACACAAGCTCACCGGACACACAAGCTCACCGGACACTTTTTGGCACCTTCCAACAATCAACCCAAATCACTTAACCATAACACATCAGATCAAGCCCAATCAATCGAATATTTCTTTGCTAACTGTATCTACAGCTTCTTTCCACGTATGCACATTATATCAAGGCCTGTTGCGGACGCCAGGTTGCCATTCCTTTTACCTAAGCCGACCGCAACCGATTAACTTTAGCAGTTGTTAGCAGCAATTCTTTGCTACAACCTTTCTGCTGCCTAAAGAAACTTGTTCATCTTATATAGCAAGTATTCATATTTCTGGAAAACGTTTGTTTTAATTATTTACTAACGTAAGGATCGAGTTGTTACGAAATCAAGTCCGACACGCCCTGCCATACGCCCTGCCACACCCCCTGCCACGCGCCCTGCCACACGCCCCGCCACACACTAACGGGCCCTGCGAAACGCCCCGCAACGCGCATTCCAACACGCCTTCTAACAC
>QJNY01000088.1:0-194627 GCA_004155945.1 Monosporascus sp. mg162
TCGGCCTCGGTGGTCGCCCAGCTCCTGTGGCTCGAGTCGGACAACCCCGACAAGGCCATCACCATGTACATCGACTCGCCGGGGGGTTCGGTGACGGCGGGGCTCTCCATCTACGACACCATGACGTACATCCGGTCGCCGGTGTCGACCGTGTGCCTGGGGCAGGCGGCATCGATGGGGTCGCTGCTGCTGGCCGGCGGCGAGCGGGGCAAGCGGTACGCGCTGCCGCACAGCAGCGTCATGATCCACCAGCCTCTCGGCGGCACCCAGGGCCCCGCGAGCGACATTTTGATTTATGCGAACCAGATCCAGCGCACGCGCGAGCAGGTCAACGAGATCTACCGCCGTCACCTCAACGCCGCCCTCGGTGAAGAGAGGTACAGCCTGCGCGACATCGAGGAGCTCATGGAGCGCGACAAGTACCTCACAGCCCAGGAGGCCCGGGAGATGGGCATCGTCGACGAGATCCTGACGAGGAGGGTCAAGAAGGAAGACGCGGATAAGAAGAAGGAGTAAGGGGAGTGAAAACGGGAAGAAAAGGAAGGAGGGAACGCAGAGCCATGTGACATAGCCCCTGAGGAAAGTCTAATCAGATTATCGCCTCTTAGCCTTGCGTTATGTACAAATTACTCGAGTACAGAGAACCCGAAGGTTTTGAAAAGACTATGGTACTCTCACTATCCACACATTCTGCTTTGCGTCGCTCACGGTGTAACACAATCGTGAGCCTCGAACCCATCTTAGAATGTGTGGTCAGGCAAAATAGTCAGCTCGAATAAGAAGCATTATTGTCAAAGTACATGCACACTCGAAACTGATGGAAATCAGCCGTCTGATTGGCAGCCAGATTGAGGGAACCAATAAACTCAGCTGCAACATTGCATATCATCACCGATATCTCCTTGGATATACGTACTACCTCATTTTACACAGTCTGCGTGTCCGCCATGGTATCCAGCGCATGTGTTACCGAGGACGGAAAACCGTATCGGATATATCTCCTCGCACAACCCTAGAGCCGGGTAGAACTCGTGCAAGCTCTATGACAAGCCCGGTTAAGTTTCAACGCTCTCCGATAAACTCCCACAATATTTGCTCTTTCGGCTATGCTTGGCCAGCCTACACTGGTCATCATCACTCGGCCCATCCAAAAGTCTAGTTACACATTTCCCCTTTTTAGCGCAACTTGTTCACAGGGGACTTCAGAAAATGATATGTGGTGCCTTGTGATCGGCTGCCCAACACGTGTAATGGTTCGAAACAACTGTGGAGTTTCAATTCGTGATCGCCCAGCGCTGCGAGAAGTTGCATGAGCGAGTTGATGGTGTCCGGCGTTTTCCAGGTAGGCCCTATCATAAAAATTGAGCCCCCTCTGACAAGCTAGGTATATCCCGTCGCCGGCATTTAATGTTCTAATCCGAAATTCATTATTTCTAGGAGAGCCGAACAGGAAAAAAGTGTTTATTATCATTGACTAGCTAGTTGGATCATATATCAACCAGATCCTCATCGAACCCAGAAACATGGGCCGCGTGCTACATATTAAGTTACTTTCCTATTTGGGAAATCGGCTCCTACCAAAAAGAAGGGGGAGGGGTGGGGGGAAGGGACGTAATAACCCTCGCACACTCCCTCGGCAAGCTCTGTACGTTAAAACGAGTGCACTGAACCATATCTCTGGGAACCGGGGTTCATTTGGTGAAGGGCAATTCATCCCCTTACGGCCGTTGCTGTATGTCTACCCAGAGATGGGGGAGCGGTCAATCCAAACCACCTGGGTGCTTGGCACCTGGCACAAAAAGACTGGGTGGGGCAGTTAATTCTCCACCATCCCCAACCAAATGTCCCGACAGGATGGGTCGCATTTCGGTGACCCAACCAATGCACAGCACAGCCCCAACCTCATCACTACAGGTGTTCTGGGTCTGCAGCGGCTGGGCGTGACAGTATGTAGTATTGTACAAACAGTATCGAGGAAGATGCTGTGCTGGCGGGATCGAAAACCCCTCATGGTCAAAGTTCGGCGGTGGCTTTTCAATTTCCTCTCGCCATATCGAGTTGCGAACAGCATCGAGTAGCCAATGCCACGAGCAGGCTATCTCCCATGGACGTGACCCTTGGGGCCGTCGGAGACTTATTATTTTCTATACCTTTTGGGAAAAAAAAAGGGTTTAGTTAATATATCGAGTCTAAAGTCACTTTTAATTCGAAAGCCCTAGCTACGGCTGGGCCGCAGGCGCAGCCACAATATCAAATAGTGCCTGATCTCGATGAGGTAGGCCGAATATGAAAACACAGCTGATATCCCCTATATCTGACAATAACTTTCTCCCACTTACCTTATTATAACCCCAATCTATTATTTATCGGACTGTCTACATCAAACCCATCCTAGGAATTACCCAAAAATCATTCCCGGATTGGCCGTGCCGTGCCGTGCCGTACCACATTCCCGGTACCGCTGGCCCACCTTAATTCAATCCCGATGCAATGGAGCCGCCGGCTGGAAAACTCCGGGTCCTCTGCCTCGATGGTGGGGGAATTCGCGGCCTCTCCGAAATCCTGATCTTGAAAGAATTGATGCTCAACATTCGGATGCGCAACAAGCTGAATTTCACTCCAGAGCCTTGCCAATGCTTCGATCTCATCTGCGGCACCAGCACTGGCGGCCTCATTGCCATCCTCCTTGGCCGCCTTGGCAAGACCCTCGATGAATGCGAGAAGCTCTTCCGAGACCTTGGCTCGGAGATCTTTGCCGGAGGCTCATCTGGCAAAGCCGCTCGGTTGTTCTTCACAGGCTCACGGCATGCCAGTGATGGCCTGGTGAAGGTCATTCGCAGTCAGGCCGCGGAAGAGGTGATGTTTGAGGATGAGGCTGCATCAAAGGGACACGTCCCGGTACGTTGGATGCATGTCGGCGACCACCCCCTCTGCGTTGACTAACTCTCTCGCTGCCCAGGTGGCCGTAGTTTCCGTCATGAAGAAGACGGGCGATGCCGAACTGTTCCGCACTTACGGCGTCCGAGCCAGTGTCGAGTCTTGCTCCATCCTCGAGACCTGCCGTGCGACATCCGCTGCGACCACTTTCTTCCCTTCCATCACCATCAACGGTGTCGAATATGTTGACGGAGCGTTCGGCTTCAACAATCCAAGCGATTTAATATTGAAGGAGCTCAAGTCGATCGAGTGGCCGGCGCCACTGCTGGATCCGCTTGCTGAAATTGGCTGCCTCGTGTCAGTCGGCAGCGGCCGTCCGACCTTCGAACGCGAGAAGTCTTCCGTTTCTTCGCGTGTCACACCTGGGGGGATAAAGTCCGTTTCCGCTGCACTTAAGTGCTGCAAGGAAATTGCCACTAGCTGCCACCGTGTCCATCTAGGTGTTGCTGAACGGTGAGTTCATGTTGTACCCGATCCAGAGAGACTCAGAGAAAGGTCTCCAGAAACTCCCACCACTACTGCCCACTTACCGATCCGCAGCCTCAATTATTGCCCATCATAGCCCGTGAGATATCTGACAAGCTGTCGCCAACAGGTTCAAGGATGCGGGTTTCGTCGATCGCTACTATCGATTCGACGTCGATAGAGGACTTGAGTCAATCGAGCTGAATGAAACCGATGAGAAGACAATGCAGCACGTCTCAGCTGTTACGAGGGCCTACATGAGAAGCCGTGCCGTACAGGACGAAATGGGACAATGTTGCTCGCTTCTCGGTGCCAAAGTTGGGAGTACGTCTAACTGAGATCTGCGACTATTAGTGTACATAGATTCTAACCTTTTGGCGTGTTTGAGCCGCAGGTGAAGCACCTATTCAGGATCAATCTTCTCCCCTCCTGCTGTCCACTCTGCCGCAAAGTACACAATCTTTTTACGGGCGGCAAACGGAGCTTTCTGAGATTCGTGAAGCCTTGGATCCAGCCCAACCAGGCCGGAAGTGCGTCCTCCTTTGTGGAATAGGAGGTTCCGGCAAAACCCAGCTTGCGCTTCGGCATATTGAAGAGGAAGGGCATCGCTATTCGGCCATTGTCTGGATCAATGCGTCTACAAAGGAGCACGCGAGTCAGTCGCTGTCTGAAGCTGCAGTAGAGATGGTGTCTCAATGGCCCAAAGATCTTCCTTGGATTCACAACCGACCCGACGCCAGCGACGCATTGAAGGTAACATCACGGCTCCGCTCGACCATGCATTCAAAGTGGCTACTCGTCATAGACAGTGCCGACGACACGAAGATCGACCAGTACATCCCTGTCTGTAACCACGGTTCAGTCATGGTCACGGCCACAATGGTTCGGGCCTGCCCTGGATTCAACCCAGGCCCGGGCGGGCGAATTGAGGTGGGGGGCCTTGACTTCGCGAATTCCAGGTCACTGCTTTTGAAGCTTTCCGAAGTCGAGGATCAGACAACAGCCGTAGGTGAGGATGGTTAGTAAACCGATTTTCACAGGTCTCTGTGTCACAGTCTCAATGTCGAGCCGCTGGGTCCTACCATACGTGGCCCGGCGCGAGCATTCGCCAGCCAAGTGGTGGTAAGAAAGCTGTCCTTTCAATGAAGAGGTATCCAAGAGGATATTCGAAGGGAATTTCTAGTGAATATTAATGAAGTATTCGAGGGAGCGCTCGAAAGAGTATTCCAGTCGGCTATGCTCCCAGGGTTGACGACGACAGGTCTGGTGTTTCTGAAGGATGTCGCTTTCAATTCGCCACTCACTTGGGCGGGCCATAGCGGTGAAGTTTTCTGAGAGCAGTTTTTCTGTCTCACTATGGCCGGCCTCAAGCTCCCACACCGCTACCCCTTCCTCTTCCCACTCTTTATCACCCTCAGTTCGCCCAATGCACACTGGTTTGTCCGCGTTCTAAATTCTAACCACACACGACACTTCAGATTCTGTGGCGCTGAAGGATATTGTCCGTGAACTCAGCGGCATCCCGTTGGCCATCGAGCAAGCTGCTGCCTTGATTCGATATGGAAACTTTTCGTTCAAGGAATTTCTCTCAGCTTACAAAAAAAAATATCGCGCTCTAATGGAAGAGCCTCCAGACGAAGGATTGTGGGCGTATGACAAGGATCGCATTATCCTAACGGTTCTAGACTTGGCTTATGCCTCACTCGAGACGAGATCCAACGATGCCTTACTCTTGGTCTTTATTGGAATTATGGGGTCATGGCAGATTCCAGTTTCAGTCCTCGGAAGGTTTGCTTTCTTCCACCACGCTGGCACGAAGAGCGCCACGGACGAAGACATCGCCCAACTAGAGTCGCTGCTGCACGATGAAAATTTTCTCCGCCTTGCGCTCCGTCGGCTTGCCAATTTCTTCTTCATCCGCCTCAAGGGGGACCAGCAGCACCAGAGCATCGCGATCCACAGAATCTTCAGTCAATGGAGCTTGGAAAAAATCCGGTCATTGGAGAAAGAAGACCTTCTGATTCACACTGCCTATGGGTTATCGAGGGAGGTCTGCAAGGCTGATCCTGAAATGAAGAGGTAATAGACAGGATACCCAACATAAGATTAACCTAAGCTAACAACGTAACACTCCCAGTCCTCTTTCATCGTACTTGAGGACCGACCAAATCGTACTCAAGTATATGGCTCCGTTCAAATACTCCCTATCTCTTCTTTTGAGTCAGCAGCCCCAAGGGCTCTTGGATCCCCAATCCGGCCGATTCCATGACGCATATTGTACCATTATCCGACAGGCAGCGTGGGCACATCTAGGTTTCGGCGACGTTGATGAGGCCAAGCACTACTTTTCTCAAGCCATCGAGTTCGAGACAGTCGCACTCAGCAATTGTGGTCTCCAATGGCCGCATGGCCGCGTATCTCTGTGTCTTTTGTGGGGTCTCGCCCACACTTATCAAAGATCAGGGGACCTCGATGGCGCTGCGGATTCTCTAGAATCGGCCTTGCGACTATGCGAATCGCTCTATCCGGATGACGGCGAAGAAGCTGTGGCTATCGTTTCACGACTCAAGGATGTCTTTGAGAAGCGTGAAAACCTGCGAAGACACCACAAGAATGTTATCCTAGCCTCCAGCTCCACGGAATCAGGCGCCTCCCGATCCAAGGTCACAGAGGAACCGGCAGAAACGCGACTCAGAGAGCTCTCCGCCACCTCTGTTATTGAGGAAGGTCGGGAAGAAATAGAGCTGGACGCGGAGGAAGATGCAAGCGGTATATTGCTGGGAGCCGCCACTGCCGGCGATGACAAGATGGTGAAGCTGCTTCTTGGTCTTCCTAACATCGACCCAGATCAGGCCGACCATTTTGGCCGGACGCCCCTACTCATGGCAGTCTGGGGCGGTCACACAACAGTAGTCGAGCTCTTATTGAAGACAGATCGGGTGAACGTGAACTCCATAGATCCCATTTCTCAATATACTGTTCTAGCAATCGCAGCAGAACGAGGACATGAGGCAATCGCCCAATTGCTTCTAGATCGAGACACAGATGTGGAAATGCTCTCTGGCAAAGGAAGGCGTCTTTCGCCCCTTTTACTCGCTTCTCGACACGGCCACGAAGCAGTTGTCCGTCTATTGCTCGATAAAGGAGCCAGTATCGACTCGAAAACCGATAACGGCTGGACATCCCTTTTAGACGCTTCCCAAAACGGCCACGAAGCAGTTGTCCGTTTATTGCTCGATAAAGGAGCTAATATCGACTCGAAAACCGATGACGGCGGGACATCCTTTTTAATCGCTTCCCAAAACGGCCACGAAGCAGTTGTCCGTTTGTTGCTCGATAAAGGGGCCAATATTGAGTCGAAAACCGATAACGGCGAAACATCCCTTTTACTCGCTTCTGAAAACGGCCACGAAGCAGTTGTCCGTTTATTGCTCGATAAAGGGGCCAATATCGAGTCGAGACTCGATAACGGCTGGACATCCCTTATACTTGCTTCCAAAAACGGCCACGAAGAAGTTGTCCGTTTAGTGCTCGATAAAGGAGTTAATATCGATTCGAAAACCGATGACGGCGGGACATCCCTTTTAATCGCTTCCGAAAACGGCCACGAAGCAGTTGTCCGTCTATTGCTCGATAAGAGAGCCGATATCAACTTGGAAACCGGTGACGGCTGGACATCCCTTATACTCGCTTCTAAAAACGGCCACGAAGTAGCTGTCCGTCTATTACTCGATAAAGGAGCTAATATCGACTCGAAAACCGATAACGGCTGGACATCCCTTATAATCGCTTCCGAAAACGGCCACGAAGCAGTTGTCCGTTTGTTGCTCGATAAAGGAGCTAATATCGACTCGAAAACTGATGACGGCTGGACATCCCTTATACTCGCTTCCCAAAACGGTCACGAAGCAGTTGTCCGTTTGTTGCTCGATAAAGGAGCTAATATCAATTCGAAAATTGATGACGGCTGGACATCCCTTACACTCGCTTCCGCATACGGCCACGAAGCAGTTGTTCGTTTGCTGCTCGATAAAGGAGCTAATATCGACTCGAAAACTGATAACGGCCGAGCATCGCTTTTAAACGCTTCCAAAAAAGGCCACGAAGCAGTTGTTCGTTTATTGCTTGATAGAGGATCCAATATCGACTCGAGAACCGATAACGGCTGGACATCCCTTATATTCGCTTCCGAAAACGGCCATAAAGCAGTTGTCCGTTTATTGCTCGATAAAGGAGCTAATATCGACTCGAAAACCCGTGACGGCTGGACATCTCTTATGCTTGCTTCCCAACACGGCCACGAAGCAGTTGTCCGTTTATTGCTTGATAAAGGAGCCGATATCAACTTGAAAGCCGGTAGCGGCTGGACATCCCTTATGTTTGCTTCTCGATATGGCTACGAAGCAGTTGTCCGTCTATTGCTTGACAGCGGAGCCGATATCAACTCGGCAAGTGAAGGCCGGACATCCTTTTTACTCGCCTCCGAAAACGGCCACGATGCAGTTGTCCGTTTATTGCTCGACAGCGGAGCCGATATCAACTCGACAAACGAAGGCCCGCCATCCATTTTACTCGCCTCCGAAAACGGCCACGATACAGTTGACCGTTTATCGCTCGACAGCGAAGCCAACATTAACTCGAGAACTAATGTAGGATTATCTCGTCGAGATCAGGCTCCAATTGCAAGATTTTGGCGGCGTCTACGGCGTAGCCGTAGCTAAGGCTCTCGATTCAAAAGTAACTTTGGACGCTTAATATATCAATGAAACCTTTTAAAGTTGCAATCCCTAACAAGCTACCTCTTCCATCTTTCACTCCATGTTTTTAATATTTTCCTGCCATATTCACCCGTTATCCCGCTTTCCGGTGCTCGTGCCGACGGGGAGAAAGGGAAAGGAGTAAGCAGACACCAAAGCCTACAATGCCTCCAACCACGGATTCATGGCTGGCTGTGAGCTTGATGAAATTAACATACGCATAACATGGTATCAACGGGAGGGCGATGCCATCCAGAAGATCTAAGAACATCCCCATCGCGGAGGTGATGGACTGGAGGAAAAGAAGTAAACTCCGGCCTCCCTGCAAAACCGTAGTAGTACTCTTCCCTCTTTTCTAGACTTGGCTCCTAAGACACTAGGGACGGCGTCGTTTCTTGTGCACTGGGGCCCGGAATATCCAAGCCAGGGGCTTCAATAGGGTCGCTAGGCGGCATCTTCGATCGTTTTGTTGGTCGCTCCGGTAAAGGACTTTGGTGGCGGCAGGACTGCGCTACGTAAGAAGTATCACGGCTTCCACGTTCTCACCAGTTCTGCACCAGTTACTCCAAAAGTAAGCAATGCTAGGGCCAAGTGTAGCTGTCCAGATAGTCCCGTCAGCCAACACGATCTCCGTTGTTTTGGCTGCCGGCGCTTCCAGGCCTCCCTACTTCCGGTCATCGACCGTCTTGTTCGCGTCTGTAATCTAGGTGTATTTTCGCAATGACCCGATTCGGGTAAACACACTGGAAACTCTGGGATGACTGAAGAAGACGTCCCCAACTCGAAGAGCGAGAAGCAGGAGGCGCAACTCGCGCTATTCCGGGTGCATAAGATTAACCAGTCCATCTGAACGTAAAGTGATGGCCGGAAAGGCTCTGTGTCCTCGGCGTCCTTGGGGGGATTCGGTGGGGCAGACGGGCAGACCGGAAAGTTTCCCTCTGCGGTGATATGTTTTCTCCCGCCTCAAAGACCCTGGTTAACTAGTCCTTCCTTTGAATCCTAGTCATTATCTCACCAAAGCTGTCCAGTGAACCTGGTCTTCCCAGGGGTAGAGGGACCCTGGGCAGTGGGCATAGCGATATCTTAAGGTGTAGGAGCTGCGGTGGACTCTCGCCCGCGCGCACGATGATCGACCAGCAGTCGCTGGCCGCGTAGGCTCCGGCTGGTGAGACGGTGACATGCCCCAGAAGTGCTGGTAGCCACCCTGTGATTCGTCCTCTCCCGGGTCGAAATCAGAGTTGGGCTTCTGCGGCCGAGCGCCCAGATTCGGGGATGGTGGCAGACTGGGAAACTCCGGCGCGCTCAAGCCCCCACGACGACGAGGAGGACGCCGCAGCCCACCCAAAAGAGAAGCTTGCCGACCTGCTCGACACGGGCGGCGAAACCCTCCGTCCCGGTCCAACGGCCGCGGTGGAAACCCCCCCAACAAACAACCCTCGGGGGGATGATGGTGAGGATGACGCCAACCAGGCGGATATCGGGCCGTGAGTTGGGCCAGTCGACCCGGCGGCTGAGAAAGGCGGCATGGCCGGGGCGGCGTAGATTCGAAAGGTCAACAGAATTTCCAGATGGAGTCACTCATGGGTACTCGGAGTCTACTGGGGCCCGCCACGCCGAGGCCGAGAAGCTCCTGTCTCTCGCCTCCGGCGCCTCCCGCCGCGCCTTTTCCGCGAGAGCCCGGCCACTCGTCCGTCATCACGCGGTCGCCCTGCTCATCCTCGTCGTCCGTGCCGCGCTGGTTCGCCTCTGGCTCCGGCGCATCGTCGGGTCCTCGCGCCTTCGCGGCCGCGTCACCCTTGCTCGGCTGTCCGACCTGGAGCCGGATGCCGTGTTTAATCTGCGACAGGCACCTGCCCAACATGTTCGCGCCCCAGCCGACCCGCTTCCTGCCGCCGGACGCCGCCGCCTCGGTTCTGCCGATGCCCAGGACGAAGTCCTTCGGGATCGCGGCTACGAGCTTCCTCTCCCCGGTACCCAGCAGCATCTGGCGTATTTCCCCGGCCCCCTTGTACGTAAACTTCAGGAAGTTGCCTTACCGTACGATATTTTCCTGCTGGACGTTCCATATATCCTTGTCGTAGTTTTCCACCCTGCCCCCGAGCAGGCGGCCCGTGTTCGGGTTCTTGGTCGCCAGAATCCTCTTTGCAGCCTTCGCGTCCCCGAACAAAATGGCCTTGCGAAACTGTATGTAATGCTCCGGCGTTCGGAAGAGCTTTCCCTGGCCGCCGCGGTCGTCTCCCTCGAACTCGGAGACGTAATGGTAGCTCAGGAAGCCGTACCGCCCGTCGGCCGCGTTGAAGAACACGGGCGAAGTATCCGCGCGGGCCGCGGCCGGTTCGCGTGCGCGAGGCGGCGCAAGAGTCAGCGCGCCAGGTTTCGCGGCAGAGGCCCCGCCGCCGCCGGCGGCCTTGTCCTTGCCCTTGTACCACATCGACGACAAGGTGGCCTTCTTGAGCCTCTTCGCCGGTCGGTCGTCCATCTTCGGTGATCGCCCTTCCACCACCCCTGGATACGGCTGATTTGCGAGCCGTGGTGCTATGGGTATGTCCGTATATATAGATATGCCGTCTCAGGCACCGTAAGTCCTGTCCACTCCGCAAGAACCATCACCGATATCCCACTCCATGTAATCTCTCGCGCCCATAATCGTAATCCCGATGCGTCCTACTTACTCGCGGCGGGCAGGTGTAATTCCGCGAGGTATGTGAGCATGTAGCCGAGAGAATAGAACTTGAACACGTTTCTTCCGTAGAACATGAAGAGGTTTGACTGAATGTACCGGTAGAGGGATTTGCAGGTCAGTTGCAGGGATAAGAAATTTTCACCGCAGCCGTCCTTCGAGGAAAAGACGTTGCCTCGCGGCACCAGTTGGTCGGGTTCTAGAGGCTCATCATGGACGAAAGTATATTCTAGTATTTCGTCGCACAACTATACGTATAGTTAGTAGCTACCTGTTAAAGAGCCACGCGGGTGCACTGATTCTTACCTCGCGTGGGAGTCGGGCCAGGATCGAGTCTTTGTAGCCCTTCTTTGCCAAGCAGCGACGTTTAGCGGCAGGCGATATCTCTACTGTGGCATTCGCAGCTGCGGAATGCGGTGGACGTCTTTTCTATTGTGATCGTGGAGGCGCCATTCGGTAATCGTACAGGACCGGGAACTAGAACAACAACAAGTGACTGGGGAAAAGCTGACAATACGAGGATTGCGTTTGTCGTAACAGGGTTTCCAAACAGGATATCTCTTGTGGGCAACCGTATGAACTTGACATAAGACAGAGGTAAGCTGCCATGATTAATATTGCCTGTACAATCCGCGCAACTTCAGGTGGCCGGATCAGTGTACCAGCAACACGACGACGATGATGGCGGCCGGTGTCGCGAATATAAGTGACGTAAGAAGCAACCGTTGGAGAAGAGCAGCTCGATACGTCGGGTGTCGCATAAGCGCGTTGAGTCCGAGTCGGGTCTCTTCGAAAGACTCGGCCGTGGCGTTGGGGTAAAGGCGGGCGAGGATGGCGCCATATATCAGCCTGGCGGCCTCCTCCCTCCCGTTCATAGACTATATGCGTTGCAGGGGGTCGGCTAAGCGGGTACCCTATGCGGTGATAGTTTCTCGCTCGCTCTCGTCCCAACTACAAAGGCGAGAGAATTTCATGAACCGAGCGAAAAATTGGTGTGGCCAATAAGGTTGTGCTCAATAGTGATCTGAGCATGAATGTAGTAGATTGTCCCGAGCTACCCGGATCAGGTTGCTCCTCAAGACGGTTAGATACTTCCAGGCCTGGACGTAGCGGTTCTTCTTCGTCAGCCAATATTCACGAAAGCTCAGGGGACCCATGCCAGTCGATGACAGAGGAGAACTTCGTGGGTTGGGGAAACTGTAGGATGTTCTGCTCGAGTCGAAATGCGGAAATGCGGGCTCTTCTATATAGCTCAAAAGGGAGTGACGAAACGACAGGGCGCGTCAGTCCGGACGCTATCATGGCAGGTAATCGACACCCGAACCTCCAGGTCCGTCGATGTTCTGCGTATAACATTTTTCAAAGCCCAGGCCATTAATGAAGCGATATGTAATTGATCTTTCCTCAGTACGAGGAATATAGGGAGCAGACAGACTCAAAGGCAAGGATTGCACGCAATATGCTCTGATAGAGAAGGGTTTGGTCAACAGAGCCTGTCCATCTTGGAGCAATCAGCGAATGTACTTCCCTATGCTGTTACTGGGAATATTGCCCAATAGGACCGCACAGGATGAGGCGCCGGGACTCCTGATGATGAAGTTGGATAGTATTCTGGGGTCCTGCATCTTGAGCTCTCGGCGGCTGTACTGCTGGCGAACGCATTGAGATCCCTAGACGAGGAATGCGGCCCTCTGATGTTGATGTTGGAATAGTGCTAGATGGCTCTAAGCCTTGGGCTCTCACCGATTATCGTTGATGTCCGACCTTTGGGGAGTGTGCTTCACCCGAAACTGGAAAAACTTCTTCTAATTGACGCAATTAAAGTTGGCGAAAGTCAACCTAGGGCGTCGTCCAAAGGTAAAGCAGCCGGCATCCGCATCAGTGTCCTCGGGAATTTTTGATATGCCCGGCATATAGAGAACCATGCTATCCATGGTGCAAAGTTTGATGTTGATTTCGACCGCGTGGTCCCGTATAAGTTAATACGTAGCCTTGATCCTCCGCATATTCAGCTCGAGTGTAACGAGCATCTGGCACAGGCGGAAGACAAGTGTTGAAGAAGGGAGTGGGTTGAAAAGAAAAAGGGGATCCGCTCTATACACCGTGTTCCAGCCGTGACAAGGAAAGCCGGCCTCTTTATATAGCGGACCCAGGCCTCTCTATCTACGACTTTATCGGTGCCCCATACGGAGGGGTCATCGTAGTCCTCGTTATCCAGCTGTGCGCATGCGGTGGAGTCGTAGCCCGGGGCCACGGCCTGTCCCAGGTTATCGGGGTCGATCGGGACGTCAAATATCTCTTGCACCTTCAAGACCTTCATGAGCAAAAGACAATGTCCCTTGAGTCCCTGACTTGGCTAAGCGTCGGGGTTGCGGAGTCCAGATGCATATGTCGGGTGGGAAGCAGGTTGGCCATCTACTAATAGCCGGAATCCTTGTGGCGGACGTATTAGGCCCCGTCAAGGATAACCCTCTCGAACTGGAGCTGAAACTTGGAGAGCTGCATCTTAAATTGGGCATATCCGTACTCCTCCTCGCCGATGTCGTTGTTTATCATCTTACGGGCGGCTTCAGGGGAAGCGGCGTGCTCATCGTCCACGGCCTCATGTCCGGGTCCTCGGGTTGGGAAGATTCGTCGTCGGATTCGTCGCCGGGTACGTAGGCTTCGTTCCCCGGGCTGCCCTGGTTATTGGGGACCTCTGCGTCTGCTTTCCGGGCGCGCTTCCCACGCGAGACGGGATGGGCGCCACCGCGCTTCATATAGCACGAAGCGACGCCCCTACTATCTCTCGCCGGCCATCATCGACCTGACTGGTCAGGAAGGCAAAAAAGCGGACAAATCACAGCGCGTCCTGTAGGAGATCCTGGCCATGGTACAGACGCGGCGCACCGTGAAGACGCCGTTAAAGATACCCGATGGCGAAACGTCATACCCCCTTATGGGCGTCGTCACGGAGGAGCTGAGATACGGCAAGGCCAACACCAAGGATTTTGCGGACCTCGTCGACCACTTCAACAAGAAATTATTCCGCTTCAACGCCGAGGACATGTCCGCCCTCTCCGAGTTCGGGAACGTCTGTTCGAATCAGGTCTACATCGCGAAAGTCGGTGTATGTTCTTCGTATCCTCCCTGGCCTCCCTGTAACCCGTGAGGGCTTCTATGTGAAGTGCGGTGTCAATGTCATTTAGCATATTATATCCCAGGGCGGGGGACGAGGCGGGCGGCGGTTCCTGGACGACGGAGGCTGCGACCAACGGCGCCAGGAGCGCTGGCATCTCCTCCTCCGCAGGTGTGGGTAAGACCCCCGCCGGTATGATCGGCAAGGCTTTGCGCTTTGTACTTCTCCAGGAGCGCTTTGTTATAGCCGTACTTCATGCTCCTTCTCCGGGTCGACGTACGCCCGGACGCCGGTCACCCCATGCATCCAGTTTACGAGCGAAAATCCCAATATTGCTGGTCGTGCGGTGTGGCTGTGTCCGGGCGCACGTCGACCGGAGGAGCATGATATACGGCTACAACAAGGTCATAGGGCTGCTAACGTGCGTGGCAGCAACCGTCTGCTCCAAGAGACTGGTTGGTGCTATAGTACCACTTTGGACCGAAGAGCCTTTGTAACTGTGAAACTCGTCCATAATGACGACTCCAGGACAAAATTGAACAGCAGACGCGGAAAGCTCCTGCTTCTCCTTTCGCGTCTGCTTGGCGACGCTAAAGCTGCCGTATAAGTCGTCCAACTGTAGATTGCTTACGAGGAATACAACGTGGCTCTTTCCTCTGGTCTCTTTTACTCCGTACTGGTATATATAACTAGGTTCGTCTTTCCGGCGGCTGGAGTGGAGCCAATGAACCAAGTCAACCAGAGCTCAAAATCAGGGGGCTCTGGGTTAGCCGTGGATATGCCGCGCCAGGTGGGCGGCTGTTATCCACCGCAGGGTTGGTCGCCCGAACGAACCAGTTATTATATGGCAGGACTTCCTTGCCGACGTTGACACCATCCTGACGAGGCTAAATCCTCTCTGCTTGATGGTATGGAGATCCCCGACATTTGGAGGAGGCAGGGAGGGCCACGCCACCATTCCTAACCTCGTAGCTACGTTGTGGCTGTGTCCATATGATCCTCACGGATTAATCTGTCATCTCTGTCTCTGAACGCACAGGGATGGTCACTTAGAAACCTTGCCCTTGCGCGGCAAACCTTGTTGCAGAAGGGGTAATGGGCAGGTCTTTTCTCAGCGAGCTTGCGCGCCTGCCTGGCGAAATCGTTACGGTCGAGATATCGGGCCCACGACCTCCGGCACCGCCACGAGAGGCATTCTTTTGGTTGCTCGATCCGAAAGAGTCCCACATGGTTCCCAGTTCTTCTTCTCCTGGCCCTTGATTTGGCCTTTGGCGGTGGCTATGTCTCTGGCTTCACTCTGGGTGACGGAAGTAAGATTAGTCGGATCTTTGTTCCATTACTCCGGTGGTAGCAGGCCTGCCGGACTTGACGGCCGTTAGCTTGCCACTCGCGGAATGTGTCGCAATCGCCCCAGCCCTACCCCAGCTTGGGGGGACACTTGTGCTTTTGCACGAAGCCGCCTGATGTGGCCGAATTTAGCTCACGTGGCGGTCCACTCGGCGGGTGGACGGAAACGAGAAAAGGAAATTGAGGGGGCTTGACTCCAAGACGAGGTGAAGAAGACTGAGAGCACGCTTAGCACGGTCCTTGCGGCTGAGGCTGTATGGACCGGGTTCCAGAATGAGACGTAGAAGGTTGACGCATATCGCACAGCGCAGAAATGCGAAGGTTTGCCGACGTCCGCTCCTCTACCAACAATTCCGCCATCTTCCGAAGGTCCGCCTCAATCACTAATATGCGTGGGCCACGATCGAGGCCCTCCGGCCTTCTGGTGAGGATGTCGTCAACTGTCGATTTCGCTTGTGATTGGGTCGTTTCAAAAGCCAAACAAGTCCCGTGTCTCAAACACAGCGTTGAGGGCATGTTAAACATTATCCTCAACAGCTCGAAGGTACTGGTCGCGCGAGAAACATGCCCAGTTTCAAGGTACGGCGAGACCAGTGGTCGTCAACAAGCTGGGGCGGCATCAAGAAAAATAACCATCTTCCCGCAGCCATTGTAGGAATAACTTACACGACTCGTACGACGAGTCCCGCTTCAGCTTCTCGAACGCTTCCAGCGTTTTATGTCAACACAATCATGACTACCAGGAAGGACTGCGGTGACCACGGTTCTGGGTTGATCCACGGCCAGCGGCGATATCTTCCACAATTCTGTCTCTTGAGCGCCTCCGATACAAGAGTAACATCTCTTGACAAGATTTTTCCGAATGCTAGTACGGAATGAAAGTTCCGAAGCAGTTCTATTTTCTCCGTTGCAGCTGAGTAGTTCCGTCACACTGTTTGGCCGGCTCGGCCCGCCAACTGACAAGTTGACGGAGATCGATCCCTTCTCGCAGGGAGATGCTCTAGCAGATCGTACTGCTGCAGTTGCTGCCAGTATGCGTGACACCGACGACGGGGACGAAGAGAAGTGATCGAGGGAAAGTTGCGCGCCGCGCCAGCCTACATGGGTGAATGTGGGTGGTTTTTAGAAAAGTCGTCTCCACGCGGGTTCGCATCACCTGGGACATGAATCCCAGGCCCGTCATATCATATAAGTCCTGTAGCTCGGACATCATTGCGGCCTCCAGCGCATGGAGGGCAATTCGGAATTTAATATTGCCGATTAGTGTGCTGAGGCCGGTGAGGTGAGAGCGCCTACGCCATGGGCTGCGCGGCTGCTGTTGTTGTCGTTGTTGTTGTTGTAGTATTCAACGCCGGGGGACCGCCGCGTACCGGCTATCCCGTAGCCTCCCTTAGGGCATCTGGGCGTGCTACGCGAGGTGTAGGTAACTAATTAACCCCTTACTCTACAGTCGTAGAACCTATCCAACAATTCGTGTCCGAAGACGCTTCGCCGTTTCCAGCGGCTCAAGCTGTGTCCTCCCTGCGGCCCAGTGAGGGCAGTACCCAGCAGCTATCGAGTACTGATGTATGTATCGTAGGGCGTGCTGCCCATGGTCGAGGCCTTAGTCGGCCTAGGTCGTCGGCGGTTTTGCCCTTCTCCACGCGCTCCTACGCATATGGGCTGCGCGGTTGACAGGTGAAGAATCGATTAACCCCAATTGGTTGGTTTCAAAAGTAGATCATGCACGCTACTTGTCTTTTGCTTGCTTGCATTGCTTCCCATTACAATGATATACGACACAGAGAACACCCGTAAAGCGAGCATATACTGATTGTACTTTTGGACTGTGATGTCTCTCGGGAAGGCCGCGTCTCCGTTTTCGAAGCTTGAGCATGTCGGACATAGCGGGAGCAGGGACCTCGTTATCAAAAGGTCGAAGCCGAGGATAAAACAGGGGAAGTCTAAGGACCATGGGATACCTTCGACTCCCTGTATCTGGCCAAAATCGCTCCACAGTTCGGGCAGCGGAACCGATACTTACTTAAGTGGTTGGTGAATCTAGCGTTTTGCCCATGTCATCCTCGCCCACCCAATTGAGGCCCTCATGCCTCTCCCAGCGAGACTGATAGAACTTCTTTCCCTGGTGAGACGTATCACCATGGATGGCAGACACTGAGTAATCGAACTTGTTGTCGTGAACATCAGTTTATTGGAAGGAAACTAGATCATTCTCAGAAGAGCCGTCGGTTAGATATGACCAAGAGGATCTCGAAAGCTTATGCATGTCCGACATAGAGAGAGCCGGGACAGTTAGAGAGCGACAATCGTAGGCTGGCTCAACTCCGTACCAACGTGACCTTGTTCACCATCAACCCAGTGGGGTGTAGCATGCCAAGTCCGAGCGACCACCGGGCTTGCCAGTGGTGCGATAGTGTGCCGGTACGGTGCCTAAATCCATCGGATTTTTTTTTTTTTTTTTTTTTTTTTTTTTTTGTCGTGTAACAGTTGTTGACTGTGACGAAGGGTGTCCTGGCGCTTCCATTGTTGTTGACCGGCGCCCGAAGACGCTGGCCCAAGCCACCAGACACTACCTCCACCGCCCACGCCACTAGCCACCTTGCGGCTCAGCCGTTCGGCGGAAAACGCCCCTGGCGGTGCTGCCCCCTATGCCGCAATCAGCCGGCAGGCGTTGGCGCTTCCGGTCGTGGTTCCCAAGTAATGATAGGCTCGATCGTGGTTGAGGTTCAGCACCGGGCGTGGACGATGGGATGTAAGAGGGGCGAGAGTAGAGCTGCTGAGAAATGAAGCTGTTGACGAGTGAACCTGTTGATGAGGTAGAGTTGTTGACGAGGTAGAGCTCTTGAGAAAGGTGAGATGCTGAGCAATAATCAATTCGGAGAAAGAATTGTAACGAGGATGTTCTGTAGAGCATTGCACCATGGATATGTATGAACATAAAGAGAGAGAAAGACACTGTGTGTGATGTGTGTTGTGTGTGTGTGTGCGTGATCGCGAGACACGGTCGTTCGAGAATTGGGGCATACAGATGACACAGTGGTATACAGGCTTTCCGGGAGGCAAAGAGAAGGCACCCGAATTAGTGGAAGCGAGCATCGGATCCGGAGAGGCTCGTGAAGTCGAGGAGCTGGCGGTGCGGACGGGATTCCTGTAATGAGTTCTTCATTGTGCTTATGCAATACAGGTCACAATCCTCCAAGCGTCTAGTGTAAGAGCGTCCATGTCGTGTTTCTCAAACCACCTATTCGTGGTCAAAACAGCAATAGAGCGAAGTCTCAAGATGGAGCTGTTGACGAGCTAGAGCTGTTTAAGAGTTACCGGTAGACCGTAGAAGAGTGAATCTGTTGAAGATTGAAGTAGTCGAGGTAGAGTACTAGAAGAGGTTGATGAGGGAAATATACTGAACAACAATTAGCCTAGAGAGGGCCGTAGCTAGGATATCCTGTAGAGCATTGTGGTATGATGTCAACCAAACATAAGGGAGTTGTGCGCTGCATACATGTGTGTGTTATGTGTGTGTGACCGCAGGACATAATCAGGTCGAGGCAGAAACAGAGTGAAGAACAAGGCAGTATAGAACTAATCAGAAGAGAGACGTGATATAAGTGAAGACATGAAGTGCCTGGAGAAAAGGCAGGAGCGGAAGTGGTAATGTATAAAGTTGGATAACGTGAGAGGAGATGATTTAGAGTTGTCAGCACAACTGTATATATAGGCTGAAAGGAAGTGGAAGTGGAAAGCGGAAGTGAGAGACAGACAGTCACACAGTCCAATACGTCCACCTTGGAGAGTATAAGAAGAAACAGAGCTGAGAGCCTGCAAATCTAAAGACTGTGTTGAGAGGAAGTTAGCTGCCGTGAGGCGTGCCGGGCCGGTTACGAGTTAGAGAGACAGACATGCTGCAAGACAAGTGAAGGTGAGAAATAGATAGCTTTGGAAAGCATACAACAAGCTGAGCTATTGACAGAGAGGATATATTGACAACCCAGTTGGGCAGGCAAGAAGATCTTGTTCCATCAGAGACAGAAGCTGGAGTATGCGAGATGCTTGAAACAACAGAGAACGCGCGCCTGTATGCAATGCAGAAAATTCTGCAATGTAGAAAAGAAGCCGTGTGCAGATGGAACAGAGGCAAGGAGAGATGTGATATATATAGATATATATGAGAGATAGAGAAATACGATAATAGGGACAATGAGGAAGAGATATATATGTATCATATGGAAGGGGGAGAGAGTGAGTGTGTAGCAGAAAGAGGGCGACATAGGAATAGAGAGGAAGAGAGGGTGTCTATGTGTGTGAAAGAGGTTATACAGGCAACTTACCTAGCCAAACAGGAAAGATTTCTTATCAATCACAGGCGTCGGAAAGATGCGAGAGGTTTGAGGGCACTAAATAATGCCGGTATGGTATGAGCGAAGCAGTGTGTAGTTGATGGAAGCTATTCCAGTTGACGAGACGAAGCTGTGATGAGTAAGGTAGCGAGCAGTCGAAGGAAGCTACTCGAGTCGAGGAAAGGGAAAGCCTATCAAAGAAAAGCAGTGAGGATATAGAACGAAGACTTCGCTTACAGTGAGTGGGATCTTAACAGAACAGCTGCTGGGAGTGAAGGAAAGAATTCATGCTGGCTTACCTAATTGTCCTAAAGCCGGGAAGCATAGACAGGAACCTTGGGTATATACTCAGCTACGGTGCTGGACGGCCTATAAAGTCTGAAACCTGGTAAGTTGAGCCGCCACCTTGAAGAAACCGTCGGATACGAGTTTAAACGAGGTAGATATAATGATAGGAAACAATAAAAAGGTGATGGAACTTGAATCGTATCTCTAGTTGATGTGGGAGCGGGCGTGGGAGTGTAGTCGTATTATTATGTTTACAGCGTAGCGTAGTAGAGAGAACAGCAACTGGCAGAACAGACGGAAGCAACTGAGCTGACGCAGAAACTTTCTTTGGAAGGCTTCATCTAACTGTTTGGAAGCCGCAGTTTTTCTAGGAGAAGGTGCTATGTAGTGTGCATCCTCCTTAGTTATACTCCTAAGTTTGCACTTAGTCTTCGGAGAAGCTAACACAACAAACTGGATGGCCGACCGGAGCATATCGCCGCCAGCACAAGGCAACAAGCAAGATAAGGAGAGACCTCAACAGCGCAAAGAGTTAATGCCTAAGTATTCAGCAAGATTTTATAGATTTTAACTACCTGGGTGCTCAGCGAGAGGACGTCTATAATCATCTAGCCGAGAACTCCACTCCCACTTTCTGACTTCGACACCGCCCTTCCACTCTCCCATCTTCGCTTCTCCCGAAGGTGATAGACACGGACGCGCTCTCTCTCTCTCTCACTCTCACTATCCGGCTTCGCCCCCTCCCCCGGTAATCTCATCAATCTCCCCCCTTCAACTCTTAATACCGCAGCAAACGGCCGCACATCTCAAAGCAGCGCAACACGAGGAAAAAACGCCCCAACACACGCGCACCCACACCCACACCCAAACGCGACGAACGAAGAAACGCCGCATTATAAACAGTAATTCGGGGCCGATGCTGGTAGCAGCTGACTTCTCTTCTTGTAATAAACATGCTATCTCTGTACGCACAAAACATGCCGCCCGTAACCCAGACAAAACTTAGTTCAAACCCTGAACAAACGCCGATGTCTGCATAGCTTTACTTAAAAGCCACAAGGTAGTGATAGGTAACAGATCTAAAGCAACATAGTTTCTGGTCCGGTCGGGTTTATTGGACAACGCAGGGGAGATGGAGATATGTATGCGAATGTGCTGTTTGTCCGCCCGATGAGCCCCCTCTCGCATCAGGAGATATGTATGGCTGAAATGGCGCCAGCCATGTATGCGGGATAGAGCGTCGAGAGTATCTACAACCCAATGCGACGAATAGAGTGCTCAAAGCGATAGAAGCACGAAAAGAGTCGTAATGTCATTAGAATATGATTGCCAGTCTGGGTCTCCATCGAGACCACGTGTGCGTACCTTCAGCCACCCTGGAACTGGATTGACTTCAAGCCGTCACTCTCATGTTAATCACATGACGATGCAGCAACCGCAGCCGCCCTTCGATTTTTCTTGGTGTTCTTCCGGAGGCTCCGGTACTCTGATGGTCTGGGTTGTCTTTATCTGAGTTTGAGTCTGTTGTGGTGGCAGTCTCGGGCTGGGCAGAGGGCTGACGTTGGGTTTGTCCTGAATTTTTGGCATGGTTGAATATGAACCCGTGCCTGGTCGACTCAGGCTCGGGCTCTTAGCGTCAGCTCGTAATGGCCATTCGCCTTGCCGTTCTTCGTCATTGTCTTCCTGCCGTTCTTCGCCATTGTCTTCCTGTCGTTCTTCGCCACTGCCGTCATTGCCATCATTGTCGCCATCCTTAGACTTTTCAGCTTCGGGGGCCTTGAGGAAGCCCTCCTCATTAAGCGGGCGAAACTCTTTGTCGTATACATTCCCAAATTTGCCCTCCTGCTCCCATTTTTCTTGCTGTAACCTCTTGGCCACGGTAGGGAGAAGCTGCTGATCGGGCGGAAGGCGCGGGTCTGGCTTATAAGCTGAGACCATCCACGGCGGATCGCCTTCCGGTACCCTCGTCGGGGACAGCTCGCCGGACCGAGTAAGTGGGCGCGTTGAGGACGCACTCCGATTTTTAGATCCCGATCGTGTTTTTGGTCGGCTTTGTGCTGGCTGCTTATCTTTGGGTGCTGTCTTACGCGTCGTGTTCGTTGTCGGTTTCTTAGGAGAAATATCGGTAGTGGAGCGCTTTGCTGGCTGAACTCGTTCGGGTTCCTCGAGAGCATTGGCGCTACCGCTTCGTGACCGGGTCTGTGGCACCGGAATAGACGACTCGTGATCCGGCACGCTACTACTGGTCTTCCGCGATACAGGGTTGCCTCGATCGACATGATCTCGTCCGGCCGACGAGATTGGCGCAGGACTTAGCTTCGGTACGGGGATTCGCGAGCCCTTCCCCGAGCCGTTCGGTGCATAATACAGTCGCTCCTGTGGATCCTCTATAATCTCCTCAGGGAGCCGTAAGTCCCACGCAGAGGCCGGTGCTTCCGAGTCGAGCGGTTTCTCCGAAAGTGCCGAGTTCTTCCGAGACCTAGTGAACGATTGCTGGTCCGAACCATCCGCAGCACGTCGGTGACCGTTCGTCTTGTCTTGACTTCGATCTCGCCGTGACCGACTGTGCGACCTCGGCTTGGGTAGTATGATGCCGGCTGCCTGCAATTCTTCGTTTTCTATCTTGGCGAGCTTGTCCCTATGAATCCATTTTGAGTTCACGTCGTCTTGGGGTTCGTCTACATCAGACCGCGTCTTCTCGGGGCGCGAAGCAGACTGGTCAGGTTCGAGATCCTCTGGAGTGCTGTCAGCTGCGCCGGTTGTATCTTTCGATTGGTGCTCAGTCCCTCCTTCGGCTGCTGGCGGCGATATTTTCTGGTCTCCAAATAAAGCCGTACCTTTCGTGGGAGAAGATTCGTCAAGCGTGTACGATTCGTGGTCCAAGTGGCCATTCTGCAAATGGAGGGACTCTGTGGGCTCATCGTCCATCAACTGCGGATCCTTGATGGAATTCTGCAAGGAAGAAGCACGCGTCAGTTGAGACACATTCTTAGGAATGAGATCGACACGACATCGGGGATTTAGTCGATACAGAATTGAGACTGTGTCCAGCCCCGTGAACCGCTGCATTGTCGACTCACCGTTCGATAACCTGAGGACGGCAGGCTCCATCCGGGCTTATGTCCATGAGAACTGCTGGGAGGAGTGAGAGTGGTTGTAGTAGTTGCACCCGGCGCGACTGACATTGCTGCCATTTCGATCGCCGGGGGCACAGTTGTTACCTGGAGGACGCCGTAATTATGTCTGTCTGCCGATGCCTCTGAACGGACTCTCGATTACGTCGTCAGATGCCGTATTTGGGGGTGGTTAGCGGGTAATGCCGGTTTAAGATTTATTCAAGGGCGGTTGCCAGGTTAATGGAATGGTTCGTGGAGTGAAGTGGGTAGGTCGGCGTGGTTGAAGGTCGGTCTCGATACTTGAAGGCAGCAGTCGCCAGCGGCTGTCGACCCGGAAGGGGAGAGGAACGGCAAAGAAAAAAGGAAGAGGCGATTTTGGAGTCTAGTTGGTTTAGCCCTGGCGCGTGACCGTGACGGTGCCGGGCCCCTTATAGACAGAGTCTCGATGCCTTGGGACGATGTGGTTCTAGTTCGATATATGCCAACGGCTTTTGGTATTAAAATCGCGTACAAGTGATTGTCGTCGTGTCCGAGGATGCGGTGTATGTGTGAAGCTGAGGGAGAGACCCTTTCTGCCTCCTCGACTTGCCACTGATGCCGATCCTCTCCAGGATCCTCGGTCTCCTCGAGCCCAACGAAATAAGAAACGGAGGAAGCGCTGTCCGGGGGAAGTGAGACAAGGGAATGATTGAGACGTATAGGTACTGGTGGTATATCTACGTAAAAAGTAAAGAGATTGAGGCAGGGAATGGACGGCAGGCAAGTCTAACGTCAACTTGCTGCCGGAATGAAACAAGGTAAGAATCGGGGAATCCTTCAAAGCGGAAACAGACGAAGCAAATCTCTAGATGCAGGGATCCAGTATTAGAAAAAAGTTATGCATGAAGATATGGATACGAATATGGATATGATATGGATATGGATATGGACATGAGCAGATAGATAAGTGAGTAGAAGCTAATGCGCACTTACTTTATCAAACGAAAAAGTGCCCCCTTCGAACCTCCACACTGTAAAGCCTGTTGTTTAGCAGCAGCGGCGGCGGCGGCGGCGGCGGCGGCAGCGGCAGCAACAGCCAGTAAGCAGTCTTCAGAGTCGAGGTTGGCGCGAAAGGGACACGAGAGAAGAGAAAAGCGAAAGTGTAATGTGGCAAGCGCACAGATGAAAATGGGATTGGCTTGGTGGTGGCCGTGGCTTGAATGAAAGGGGGTCACGGTCACCGGTCATGTTCTTATTCTGGCCTCGCCTTCAAGGATGCATTGCTCACCTTTTGATTTGGATTCGGAGCTCGCAACGTGATTGATCAATCAGCTTGTCGAGGATATACTATTGATCTCCACATCCGGGCACCGGGCCCTGCAATCATTAACCGGCACTCGGTGGTTCATTCTTCCAATGCTACCTCGCTAACCTTATGCGTGTTAGTGGGGGTTAATGCAAGTCCAGGACAATGGAAGTCTTCTAGAATTGTGGCTTTCTCTGTCCAAGTTTACCATAGTAAAAGCCGTTTACACAACCTGCCCACTATTGATTCCAAAACGTCAAGAAACGAACAAAAGCCTTGTAGGAAGTTGAATTGACCTTAGGTATCTAGTAGGAGTAAATGCTTGCTTGGAGATATCCAGTGGCCTAGCGCTCTATAGCATAAGGTCCCAAGCACCTCCACCAACCAGCCTCCAACTTCGGATAACGGTCTATCTATTTTATCTATCAAAGTAGCTTACGGAGTGAAAAGAACCGATTACCAATTGCAACCCGATCCTTGAGCATACGTAGAGACCGTGCAGATTGTACGAGACAAGTGAGCTCTACGTAGGTGCTATGTTCTGCTCAGGTTGTAAGCCGAAATGGACTGTGTGTATATATATGTGTAGATATATGTGTATATATACGTGGCACAGGTAGACGGGAGTCCCGCCGAACTTCTCCGGCCGCCGTCCATGCTACGTACACTGTGCCACCATCTGACGTAGGCAAAGCCTGGTTGATCAACATCAAACTACTTCATCGTCTTGCCGATGCCGGGCGTCCCGCAATTGGGATTCCGCCCAAAGTTCTTTTTTCCTCCTATATTCCCTCAAGGTATGTTTATAGACCAGCGGTAATATCACTGCAATCAGGCCTCCGAGTATAATTGCTTCGCATCAGGCTCAACAGACCCGAACGCTAGGCCGAGGGGTCCCGAGTATACATGCGATAGAGATAAGGTCAAGCAGACGATGCCTGCGGTTCGACGTACGTCACCGGCGCCGAACTTTTTCGGTCGTGTCCATCACTAATAACTTTGCATCATCTCCCACGCTTGCATGGATTCATGCACATGCTTTGAGCATCGTCACATAAGAGGGAAAAAGAGGTTTGAAATTACACGGTTCTGCGTCTAGCATTTAAGACGACCGTAATTAAGCCGTCGCGCATCGAGAAGTCCGGCAGTGTCAGGTCGGAGCGCTAGTCGATCGTATATATCGGTTTGCTCGAACGATGCCAGAGGCGGAGACGGGCCGGCAAGACCCCCCCCGGCGCACCCGCAGGACACGCTTCGTCTGCATCTCGGACACGCACAACTGCACGGTGAAGCTGCCCGAGGGCGACGTGCTCATCCACTGCGGGGACCTGACGAATAAGGGGAGCATCACGGAGGTAAGCCAGCCTTCACCCACCTACAACCTCCTACGCCGACAGGCGAGTGGGCATAGAGATCGCAGCATCCTACAAACACTTCTGTATACTTAGTTTCAATTCGTCTGCGACCTGCTTGGTCGGGAGCCTCTCCTATCTAAGCAAGCCAAGGAAAAGTCGCGGACGAGAAACTGAAACTGAAACTGACCGGAGTTAACGCAATCCCAGCTATCCAAGCAGGTGGCCTGGCTCGAGAAGGCCGAGTTCGAGTGTAAGCTGGTGGTGGCGGGGAACCACGACCTGACGCTGGACACGGAGTTCTACGAGCAGTACGGGCGGTACTTCCACCACAACCAGGGGCCACCGCAGAACCCGGCCGAGTGCCAGGCCCTGCTCGCGCGGTCCGAGTCGCTGATCTACCTGGAGCACGCGAGCCGCGTAGTCCGGCTCGCGTCCCCGGAGGGCCCGCACACCACCTTCTCCGTGTTCGGGAGCCCTTACACGCCGCGGTACGGCCGGTGGGCCTTCCAGTACGAGCCCCGTGACGACGAGACGGCCGCCGCGCTCTGGGACGACATCCCCCTGGACGCCGACGTCGTCATCACGCACGGCCCCGCGCGCACGCACCTGGACGAGAGTCGGGGCGCGGCTCAGGGGTGCGAGGTGCTGAGGCAGGCGCTGTGGAGGGTTCGGCCGAAGATAGCTGTCTGTGGGCACATCCACGACGCGAGGGGCGCGGAGCGGGTGCGCTGGGACCTGCGGAACGGGCACGTGAGGTACAAGGAGCTGAGCGTCCAGCAGTGGGAGGACCCCGGGGCCGGGAACGAGAAGAACAGTCTCGTCGACCTGACGGCGCGGGGCGGGAACCCGCTCGACAACCACGCCTCCTCCGGGGTCGCAGACGCACCGGAGCCGACGATAACCCAGCCGGCTTTGCCGGTGGAGGCGGAACCGGAGGGTGCAAACCCGGGCATCGGGACACGGAGGCTTAGCGGGGAGCCGGGGTCCGCGCGGAACGACCAGGCGGCGTTGACGGGGCGCCTCGGACGCAGGGAGACCTGCTTCATCAACTGCGCGGTCCAGACGGCGTCCTACCCGCACCGGGGTCCGCGCGTGTTGAATAAGCCCATAGTGGTCGACCTGGACCTGCCTGTCTGGGACCATAGCGCGCCAGACGACTGACCGAGACGAGAGGCGTGACCTACTACTCCTACTACATTTGTGCTATTACTACTGCCACTATTGCGTACGATCCCACTTCTTTTACGTACTCCTTCGGAAGGGCCATGGCGACTATGCCACCAACCTAGCCGCATTGGGTCCTGCGGTCGCACGGCGCGCGTATTGCGGCTATGCAAATCCCTGATGATTCTTCTGCTCCGCTCTCTAGAAGAAGAACGGTGTGGGCGCTATGCGAATTACGTCCCAAGTCGTGTAGAGGCAGTGCTGAGTCATAAATAGATATGATAGACCACTGATGTCTGCCGAGTGCTTCGTCGCATGTTTGCTCATAACAAGAGCGGACTCTGCCTGTCCGTCTAATGCTGGCTGGCCTGTGTGGCTTTAATAGAGTAACCGTGACCGCAGCATGTGACGCCTGATATGGTCTAACCGGACACGCGGCAGTCTCAGAATGCTACCAGCTCTTCACAACAAAACCGCCGTTTTCTGTCTCGGCTCTGAGGCGGAGGGTTTCAGTCAGCCGTTCCACGCGGTCAATTCTGATGTGCAGCATTACCGTATTACATCTAGTGAGTGACATCAATGGCCTTGTACCCCTTCCTCCAACAACCACTTGAACCGGCAAGTTGCTAAACTGAGTGCTATCAGTTGGTCCCTTGATAGGTACCACTTGTCAACTCATGTATGCTTGTCTTCGCCGCATGTCAGGCGTAGCTCAAGTATAGACTAGTACGGCGTCAATATAGGTAACAAGGTTCATCCTGGATATCCGAAAGGGTCTATCCGGAAACGGGAGCTTTGCTGGTTAGATCTGCTTCCCGTAACCAGATAACATGTAGCTAGGATCATCCTAATTGTCGCCGACTTGCTCTCATATTCAAACTGGAGCGGCTTCCACTGGCGGCCGGCGCCGTCCCATTGGCCCCTCGGCTGGGCAAGGTGAGGGGGTCGCTCGATTTTAGGTCATTTCGTCCAATCATATGTTCATAACCCACCATCGTCTCATCACAACCTCGACTCGACCAGGGTCGCTTCAGAGTGCGGGGTACCCCAGTGACTCGTCGGAAAGGAGTCGAAAAAGAACCTTCATACATATGTCTTCCACAAGGCGTTAAAAGCCTCACACACACACAAATACGCAGATCTAGGACGTCGTTTTTGCATAATTGTCAGCTTGGTGTGGTAGAAAAGGAATTTTTGAGTAACATCTGGGAAGCACAGGCGCTTGCGATGGGACGGCTCCCCGCAGGCCAATCGCAGGCGGCCTTTTTGTGGACGGCACTGCATGAAGCCTCCCATCTCGTAAGCCGAATGCCACAACAGCTGAGGAGGGGCATGCAATGTGCTTCTACGGGGCGTTGGTGGCACAGGTGATTGGGCGGACCAGAGGGTTTCGAACGCCCTGAATGGTTGAGAGAAGGGCAACACACGGCCGCTCTTGGAAGTTATCCTTGGCACTCCGATGCTAACAATGCACGGCATGCCAGAAACTACCTAGGTAGGGCCCAGGTCGTGAGGAGCTCGTAGCCGAGCCGTCCAGCCATTGGTAATCTCCGTGCATCCTTGAGTGTTTTGCCTTGGTTACCAAAACCTTAGCGGGGCCTCCGTGTCTGATATTATCGATAGATAGATGCTCACCGCCCACGCAACTAACTACATAGCAGGAGGCGGGCAGGTTATGGTGAAAGAGGAAGTCCTGCAGCCAACCGGGTGACGACTTACGGGAGGATCAGGTACGGCTGCCGGGATCGCTTTCACCCTCCAATTCGCAGATGTATGGAAGCATCCTTCGAAAGCCGCAGAAGCCGGATGACGAGGTGTTCCTGGTTTCGACGTCAAGCCCTGGGTAACATTTGCCAAGATGCGTTATGGTGTGTATCTTAGAAAAGGAGGGAAGGAGGGGGTGGTTGTGGTGGAATCGTGGATTTCGCGGGTGTATCAATTTTAGGTACCTGCCAATGTCGTAAGTAGATCCCATGAAGTTCTTGTTCGAGACTGGTGTCACCCAAGACAGGCTATGAATGGTTTCAATTTGCATGAACGCGCCCGTTTTCCACGCCGATTAATACATCGACTTGTCATAGCTCTTGTAAATCTCCTCTCCTTACCGAGTTTCTGCGTACGAACTCATGACCCCGCCCCCACCTTCAGACGTACGGTCATCGGAGACTTCTTGGAAGATGACGCTAAGTACATAAAATGCATGTCTTCGCGGTGATCCGGCAGGGTAGGCAGATATCGATAGGATAGTGCCGTTTAAGCTCATGCTCATAACCGCCAATCGTTTCTTCCACAACCTGGGTACCTGCTACATGCTCGCTTGAATGATAACTGCCTTGTATAATTCGTGCTGGCACTACATAGAATTGGAAGGTAGGATAACCCCAATGTAAAATGGGTCTAGAAAGCAGAAGAGGAATGGCAGAGCAGGATAGCGGCAGATATTCGATTTGCCAGGGATTATCCACTATCCCACAGGAAACCATGCCTGCACATGCGTACTTAATAATGTACGAACAAACATACATAGCGTATTACTAGGTTGACCGCTTGAGTGGTCTTGGTGGAGCCTTGAGACCCTATCAGATTGATTCAAGTGAGGAGAGTTGAGATCACACTAGGACTCCTTGAAAGGCCAGCTGCTCATTGGAAGTTTGGAGAGTCTTTCCCCTTCGATGAAATAAGAGCTCAAGTGGTTCAATAGTTGATCCACCACATCCAATTAGTGGTCGTTCCTGTCCAGTAACAGATTCGAATTGGGGAGTGGTGCGGTATCTGGTCGGTAAGTCAGCAGTTTGTGGGTTATAGGTTGCGACCTATGTTCTGCAGTCAGATGGAGGTGACACCCTTGGCTCGCGAGGCTACCCGCCTTTTCCCCTCCAACAACCCTTTCCCCGTCGTGCCCCCACACCATTTTAGGTTCTTGGCCGGCCTCGTGCGGCCCCCCCTTCTCCGGCTCTCGTGCGACGTTCCTTACGATCGTGTAGTCATCAGACTAGGTAAGCAGCCCTCTGACGCCGTGATTACAGTCATACTATATGAGATGCACACCATCAGACCGCCCGTGTTCTACGCATCTAGGAAGCGTACCTGCTTCTGCGGCAGCGTCAATTGGCTCCCGACTCCACGAAATAGCCACAGGTGGTGGTGAACCGGCGGAGAGGGTGGGTGCGACGAACTATATGCGACTTTCAGCACGAGGAAGTTGTTAGCCTCGCCCTGTCCTGGTCTGAGGCCCTGAAGGGAGAAAGCATCCTGACATCTTGATCTGCTGCACGTAGGAAATCATATGCCGCAAGCTGAGTGTACATCAGATGTGACGATTTACATAGAAGGGCCTATGCTATCGACCATGCCGCCCCTGATTGCGTCTGACCAACCGAACGGCCAATAGGCGACTCTATTCGTTCTGGTAGATATCTACCGGATAAGTTGATGACGAATCCGTGTGGCAGAGCATTGACCAGAAGCAAGACGCGCCGCGATGAGGCTGCCAATGCAGCCAACGGCGCAAACGTTCTTCGCGACAGCCTGCTTCCACCGTCGCCCAGTCGCCCAGTCGGCGCGGGATCGGTGAGGACCTTAGCTTTCGGCAACCATAGAAGGCCAACCGCCCCATTACGAACAAAGTAGGGCTTCCAGAAACAGCCAACCTGTCTAAAAGGGCCGTTCCGCAAATCCTGTCATGAGTGGAGCTTCGTATTGATTGATACACGATGTAAATGGAGACAGATCAGTCCATTTGTGGAGTGTCACGACAACATACTACTGTTCGTGGTCAAGTAAACATTCGCGGTTTGCCGGAATCGTCTACATTCACAGTCGAACGACTCCTTTCGGAAGCTATCACGTTTTCCAAGCCCGTAGTCGGTTAGTTAGAGACCCTTGGACTGCTTTTGTTGATGCAGGCCCCATATGTGATCGTGCCACAATCGCATTCGACAACAGGACCGTCTATCGCGACCTCAGAAGACCGATCAAGCGTCTTGTTGTCCTCGAATTGCCCCGCTGTAATTTCTCCAAGAGGTTGGCTATGTTCTTCGTCACGTTATCTCCTCGTCCCATTCCAAGGACTGATCCGCTTAACCAGATTCCATTTCTCTCGGACGTTGACATCATCGGGTCCTTGCGCCTCTATGAGTTGTCGCAAGCTGAGCAGTCCGGCCGGTAAATTCGGAGCACTAACAATACCTGAACGCATCCACGATAGGGACGACAATAGCATCCTGTCTTCACCGCTGGTTGACTTCTCAACCTCAAACACGCTGCGGATACCACTCACCCCACTAACTTATGCGCAGTACTTCCGCATTCGACCTACGAGTGCTTGGATAGGTAGACAGACACTTGGATCGCTGCATACTTGGCCAAAACAATCCCGTTTACCTTGAGGGTCCCATTCCGGGTCGACCGGGAGATTTGGAGGACAGCGGGCCCGGAGTCCATATTTACTAAGCAGAGCGAAGTTGTTAAGAGTTTCAAGGTCCAAGTTTGGCCGCGACGGCGAAATCTGCAAGCCACTGATTATCTCGAGGCTGGGAAATCTCTGTTAAGTGACCGTTGCCACCGCCGCTTGTCGACCATAACAATTGGCCCCGAGGCCTCGGTTCATGCAACGGGCGCGCGTCAGGCAGCCAACCGGCCGCTCTAGCATCTCATTGACCGGCGTAGCAAGGGGGAAGCGAAGCTGCGACAATTGATGAAGAAGCTGTGCATACATAGAATTTGCCCCTAACAGATCTACCTTGGGGTTCTTGGGTCCGTTTGAGGCCCTGTCGGATTCGTCATCCGACTCGTGACTCAACCATTGCTCCAAGTCCCGTCTGCCTTCTTGCGGATTATTTCACTCCTGCACTCCAGGGGAATGTTTGCCTCTGCAAGAAGTGATACTCGTCACCTTGCCAATTTCCTATTCACTCTGAATGGGCGGACACCTACGCACCCCGGGATCTCTAATTCAACAACAGATTCTTTCTGGGGGATTAGCTAAGACTTACTGCCTTTACGAGTAAGCAAGCAGTTCAACCCACACCGCATGCATTCCTCGGGGCTGCCCCCCCTTGTCGTGTTTCTGGACATCTCCGACCCCGACCCTCATACTGGAGCGGTTAGTTACATAGTACCTACATAAATGCACGTGCAATCGGAACGACTTGCTTCCTAAGTGAGCGCTTTTGGCCCTGTGGAGTCACAAAGATACTCGGCGAGAGCGAGACAGATTTGTACCCCCTAGTGTCTGCGCCAGTAAACACGTAACTGGTCCTAATTATCAATCAAACCAACATTCTTCCAAATATTCTGTTCCACTCTCTTTCGGCTGCTCCTTAATAGTGCCTTACTAAGAAGCCGTATTAGTCAGGCTCGACATAGAGGCGGCGCCGGCATCAACAAACCAGTCCCGACCCGTAACAGCATTCAGCCCTTCTTAAGTGGCCAGGTGTATACGAAAGTCGCTGGGGTACCCGTGGTTGCTATCGCTATACCGACGTTTCGAAAGTCACCCCTTCACATTCATCATTACGTCTCCACTGTTACTCACTCCACTCCACCACGTAACTACATATGCACACACAAATATCCAGTACGTACCAGCACTATAGGAGGCAAAGTTCCCTAGCCTGGATTCGGAACTACCTGGGTGCTCGACTGGCCAGGCCAAGCACCAAAGAGTCCCCAGATGAGGCCTACAGAGGCCGCTAACCAAGTCGACCGGCTCCGCTGTCAAAGACGATCGCTTCCCGTGGCCAGATCGCACTGGACCAGATCCCCGCCAACCTGTACCTGCTGCACATCTTAAGTATTCAGGTACTGTCAGTACTGGATCGTCCACGCTAGGATTTCACAGCCCATGCTCCGTTTGCCAATCGCCCCCGTCGTTCGAGCTTCCCAGGTACCCAGGGGTACACGGATAGTGATACTTAGTGCTAGTGCTATAAGTACTACGCGGCGTATACTAAAGTGGCACCAGTCCACCGGGTTGGGTATATCCGCACATCATCCACCCCCATTTCACACCCCCAATTCTATCTGCTAGTTCCGTTGAGGAACAAGACCAGACCAAAGGTTGCTTGGGTTGTCCAGGGGTGCTAGGTCAAGCCTCAAAACCGCATTCACTCCCACCTGCAACCCCCCTCGTGCTGATTTTGCTGCTGCTGCCCGACCTCTTCGTGACCTCATCAACCACGCTTTTGTGGAAAGCCAACATATTACGCTCATCATCTTTCGATCGACAGTCTCCCGTCATAGCACGTGGGACGATCCCTTTCCTTTCGCTCTTAAACCCAAGCTTCGACCAAGCCGTTCAAGGGGCGACCCGCTCGCTAGTCGTCGTCGTTCTGTTCGAAGAGTCAGTTCTTAATTGAATCTGACTTCCCCCCTTCTTCATCGAATTACATCCTACCTACCTAGAACATAGGGTTGTAGCTCGTTGTTGGCAGGGATTTTGCTTGTTAAGTATCTACGGGTCGTGTACTTTTATTACTACTATTTCACCTTTTTTTTCCTCGTCTGTTTCGACCATTGTATTTCAAAGACGCTATTTGCCTCATTGCCACACTGCACCCATGCAATAGCATTCTGTGTCGTCGTCACAGTCTACGTGCTTGGTTTACGACGACTTTTCCCCAAAACCAGCGCCGATCTCTCTTCTGCCTCTCTGAACCATCTCGACTACGGCTCGCATCCGGTAACCTCGGTATTGATATCTGTTCAACATGTTCACTCTCCCACCTGATCCGTATAAGGCGCTCGGCCTCTCAAAGGATGCACAGCTTTCAGAGATCCGGACCGCCTACAGAAAGCTTGTCCTCAGATGTCATCCCGACAAGGTCCAAGATCCTCAGCTGAAGGCCGAGAAGCAAGAGGAGTTCCAGCGAGTCCACGAGGCTTATGAGCTTTTGACCGATGAGGTTGCCAGGAGCAAGTACGACGAGAAGGTCAGATATAATGAGAAGTATAAGGAGTTAGAGAAGGAGAAGGAGAAGGCCCGGATGTCCGGGTCCTCTCCGAGTCACGCTCGGGCTTCTTCACGGACGAGGCCTAGCTACTTCGATCCCGAAATCCGGGCTGCCGAACCTAGGCCCTCGACATTCGCCAGGGCCGCAACCTCTCCCTCCTCGGCCAAGTTCTACAGCGCAGGCTACTCGTCCTCTCGCTCCTGGGAAGACGAGCTAGGCTCGGGCGCAAGGGCGGCGTACGAGGAAATGCGGCGCTCTAAGAAACCCGCTACCTACGAACGCGAACGCGATCGCGAACAACGCGATCGTGAACGTGAACGTGAACGTGATCGGGAGTGGGAGCACGAGCGGGAACGTGAGCGTGAGCGCGACAGGCGGAAACGGAAAGAGAAGGAAGCGGAGGAGCGAGCAAGGCAAGAAGCGAAAGCGGCCAAGGAGGCCAAGGAGATTGCTAAGGAGGCAGAGGAAGCGAGGAAAAAGAAAGAGCGGAGGGATAAGGATAAGGATAAGAAGAAAGCGGATAAGGAGCGCAAGAAGGAGGCCGAGGATAAGCATCGCCGTCACAAGCCTTATACGGAGCCTTACCATGAAGACTCTGACCCGGCAACACCACTTCCCGAGAAGAAGTCAAGTAGCAGTCGCAAGCTGGAGGAGACCGTTCATGAAATACCCCGAACGGCATCTCGGACATTAGACCGCGAGAGGAAGAATTCCGAAACCCTGGACTCTGCAATTCGATATCTTGAAAGATCAGGTTCGCAAATGCCTAGCTTGAGTCGGTCGCCTACCTTTGCAGACCAGGTATCCTTCAGGCACGTCGCTGCTGCGCCTGCTGTACCAACGCCTCCTCCAGCAGCTCCTGCTGTGCATCCGCCGCCGCCCCCTGCTCGGGATATCGAGGTAGAGGAAGAGACGCCGAAGAGATCTTCGGCAAAGTCAAGTCGGCATGTGCCACCCGATTCCCTACGGCCGAGAGAGAAGGCATCACATAAGAAATCGGGCTCACGATCTACTTCAAAAGCGCGTGTCGTGGACGTGTCGCCATCTCGAGTAGCCCCACCACCACTCCACAAGTCTTACTCCGACTCCCACAGGGTCATACATCCCAACCGCTCGTACACCGAGAGTTATCCACGAGCTCCCCCACAGCCTATGCCTGTTCTAGGCCGCGCGGATTCATGGCATCCTGGTGGCGACCGCGGACGAGGCCGGGGCCGCCATCAAGCTTCCTTCTCCGAAGAGGACTCCGAAGAGGATATGCACTACACCCGCCCTAGCCGGAGAACCCAGTCTCCCACTGAAGTTGTGACCACGGAACGACGATACAGTGTCGCCCCCGACGGGAAAACCCGGAAGCATCATGAGACGGTGTCTTCGTCGAAGAGCCGCAAGGCAAAGCACGCAGCAGCCAATACCTCCGCACCACGTGTAGAGCCTCGGTCCGCGTACACTGATGCCAACGGTTACGAGACAGAGCCACTGCAATCACAACAGGGCTTTAGAGTAAAGTATGCGCCAACATACACGGAGAATGAGGTCCAATTTAGCAACGTGGCTTATTCGTCGACCTACCCGAGAGAATCCTACGCCACTCCGGCGTGCTGAGTGTTTGCTATCTGCCAAGTTCCTATCTCAGTGCAGTTGTCGCGAGTGTCTTGGCAGCGGGCTGTACAGCCGGCATATGGTAGTGGCAATGCCCGTCTTCCGCCACCCCCGTTACCAGGACGTGTCTTGTGCGTCTTGGCTCTCGGGGTCGGGGTCTCTGGCGCTTGGGCCTCTTCCTGTTGTCTTATACCACGCTATAATCTGTTTTCCCTGAAATACAGCCAAGCCCTGATATCATTTCGGAACTAGCCCTGGATCGCAGTGGGTGATTATGGAGAAAGAGGGGAACCTGTTTTCTGCAACCGTGTGGGAAAGCCTCACCTTCAAGGGCAGGGACGGAACGCGAGATTTCTTACGGGTTATAATTGCTGATGCCTGGGAATTTTGTTGCCGCCCTCGACGCCGACCATGCCACATTCACCAGTCTGACGTCGTCTAGGCAACCCTATAATCCTCCTTTGAGTGACTTAGTTGCCCCCAAATACAACCACACCTTTACTAACCGCAGCGTTAACGAGTGTATGAAAGAGGTCATCTCGTTATCTGACGTTCGGCTTGTATTTCGATTTTATTTCGCCTTTTCATCTTTTCAGTTATCTCTTTCAGTGCGCCACGGATCGCATCCCGACATATATTTATCGGTATACATATTCATGCATATGAGCGTTTTTATGACAATTGGAGAAACCGGGCTCCGGTCACGGATAGGTTGCGAGGCATACAATCAGTCGTTCGTTCACATGGCGTTTCTGGTGGGGGGCCGAGGGTGGTCAGGACGGTGTGGGCGGGTAGTGCTGAGGGCAGGTCTTTGAGCACATTCGTTTTTTCCTCGAACCACCCCGATACTTAGGAAAGGGCTGAGATGAGAGCATAGAGGGGAGATGGCGGCACCTGGCTGGGTTTTTACATCTGCCCGCAGCAAAGCATATCCGAGAGATATGAGGAAGAGGAGGCACGGAACTCACTAGATGAAGGGCAGAACGAGAACGAAAGCCAGTGAACAACATGAAAGACGAGACACGTCCCTGGTTACGGATCTCATCGATTTTAGCAAGCGAGCGAACAAGAGAGCAAGCAAATCTGGCAGTACATACTCCCTTTCTCGGGCGTACGGGCGCGTTTTTAATGATTGAATGCACTACCACGAGAAGTCATTTCCTGGCTGATTGCCGCGAATGAACAAACCAAACAACCAATCAAACGTCTCCCCAAGTTTGCTTTGTGATATTTTCTGTATATGGTGATTGCGCATCTATCTAACTGAGTGCATTCACGAAATACTTCTGCCCTTGACTGATGAGCGAGGCTTGCTGACGGTACGAATGGGGTTGGGCTGATTAGATATCTCTCAACCCAAACAGGCAATCCGAGAAGCCACTTCGAAGCGCCAGTCAGCCAGTTTTCGGGACGAGCCGACGATGTCGGCCTGCCGAACAACAACGTGCTTGCTGGGGCTTTCCAGCTAACATATCATATCTACTCCCTCCGTACCCACATGGTGGGCGGTACGCGAATAGCGGGAGAACCCGAGCTCGGCTGCGTCTTCTCAAGCCCCATATTGTGTACCTAACCGTAGCCTACCGAGAGGCGGATCCAGCTGGACAGCTGACCTGAGATCCCACCTACATGCATACAAGGAACTCTCATGCTTGCATGCTGTACAAGGCTCCCGCATACGCTCGCTCACCTGACGCCTCGTCTCGCTTGTGCTTTGCTTCGCTGGCTTCATAGCTAGAAAGAGGCCAGGCCGAACGCCCATGTATATCATCCTTCGATTGGAATGCCTACCTATGCAGCCGAAGCCGGTGCGAACGGACGAACTTCGAAGGTGGGACTGACTGTTTTATCTTTCTGACCGCCTCGCCTGCGTACCTACATACCTACACATGTAAGTAGGGTAGCCTGTCTCCGCAACGTGTGGAGGAGTATCGCATTGGTGGATGGTGGCTTAATCGGGAGGCGGCGCTGTTTCATGTTCGTCTGAATAAGGTGCGTAGTGAGGTTCTCGACGTGCGTGTACGGGCGTGGAAGTAGTAAGTTCGGGGTTCCCGACCAGCGTCGCCGTGGAGGTGAGGACCGATGCCGATTTGCTCGTCCGCCCAAATAACCCACCGCGGTTCACTGGACTACCTACCCCAGAAGATACGTACAACGGGTGGACCGGTTCGGGGTTGCGCGGTGCTGACAGGCGAGGACCAGGCCAAGGCCGAGGCTGGTCGCTGGTTGCGTTGATTGAGCAATTGGATAACGCGTCAGTATACGTTACAATTGTATGCGTGCCATTATGGCTGCCTGGTATGGATTGCCACGCTTACCGTCCAAGTACGCGGGGACAGATGTGGTTCTTCCGAGGGTTATATGAATCAGGCGTCTGGAGAAGTTTGGTGGATGGCATGAGACCCTGTTCCCTACCCCTTCCCTTTCATCATCAGCGTCCTCGCCTAGTCCACGTTTTGGCAAGTGACTTGTCATACTGGCGAGCCGGCCTGACCGAGAAAGAGGACGTTCGCGCTGATATCTCCAACCCTATCCCTTCTGGTGATCCCACGCTCTTGACGGCCCCATCCAACCATCTCTTTTGTCCTCCTCCTGATGATCTATGTGCCGGGGTTGACTATGTGTCGCGCCTCTGCCTCGTTTCAACTTAGAAGCCGAAGGAAGGCGCGGTGCCGCCGCGATTTCTCGGCCGGTCGGTGGAAATAGGGCCGCTAATCTCATCTGTACTGACGGGCCAAGAACTCCGAGGTTCGCTCCTGATCTCTCGATCGTCAATCGGGAGCTATGTGGTACTGTTCCCGGTCTCGGTGGGCTCTCCAGCTAAAACCTATCCAACCGGCACGTCCGGTGTTTATTGTACAGCCGCCGGCTTGCCTGGAGTGACGGTCGCTACTTGTTCCATAGCAGTATATTACTGCAGCGGCCACCGAGAGTGTACGTGGGTGCCCCTATATAAGGCGGTCCTGGGAAGAGAACGTGGGTAGCCGTACTATGAAGGGTATTCCCTGCTGATGATCCGCCGCGTGAGGGAATAAGATGCCAACTCGGAACTAGGGGTTGGCGCCAGCCTCCCTGAGTCGAAGTAGTCATTGGTGTTGCACGGCTATGTGCCTCTTGCTCACCGTTAGGCGGTGGAACTGCTCGGAAAGAAGAAGGGAACTGGGCAGTTCCAGTGAGAAGGAAGCGAGCCGGGCAACTGTTTGTTGTGATAAACCTGATATAGGCCAAAGAGAGGAGAGAGGTTCCATGTCCTAAACTGAGATATGGATACATGTCTAGTTCCCCGTTCCTACGTGATCCCGCCGTCATACTTCAAAAAAAGGGGTTACCTTACTTCAGCGTAATAACCCGGTAATGATGGCTCTCACCATTTCTCAATTTAGCAAACATAGGATTTTAGAGGGTTCTAGACAGTGCAAGCATGTTCCCCATGTCCGGCCCGAGTGACGAAGGCGATGGTTGGGACGAAGTCTATGCTCTTCCAAATCCAGTAATGGCGCATATTATATGTTGTTGTAATACTAGCCGAGACGTAACGTTTCTTCATTTGATTAATCTTGGTTTGCCATCTATTCCAAGACCTAATACCTTGATGCCGAGGAAGTCCGACTTTCCAGTAATGGGTTATATCCATGGAACGCAGATGAACCGTGAATCTTGGGCACGACTTCGCTTACAACAATTTTACCTGTTTGTGATTCAACGTCACGACCAGGCTTTGTCACGTATCCCTTTCCTTCGGGATGAACTTCTCGGCATGTTTCTGCAAAAATACCTTTACAAGTCTATTAGCTAAGGATATCTGTTTGCGCGTTTGGTATCAAGTTCAGCCCCACCATCTTGCGTGATTATCCTTCGTGCTTCGAGTAAGACTCGGGAGGGGCCGATTCGATGTTCAGGGTTAGCCATCCGATTATAGGTCTTCATCTCATCGGCGAGCTTGAGTCGCCAACACGCATCGTTTGCTACTGCCGATCACCAATGTGCTTGCTTGCTTGAGTGAACCAGGTTTGCCCGTAAAGCCGCGGAGACACCCAGGAGCTGGCGTATATATAAGCCCCTTGCTGTACTCGAGGTTGTAGCCATCGTTCTCTTCCGCTCTATCAATCATCACCTACAAGTCCCTAAGAAGCAGTGATCACCACACCCGAACCCAAACGAATTCATCATTCACCATGCGTGTCTTCGCCCTCCCTACCGCTCTAGTGGCCGCAGCCTCCACCGTCCTAGCCTCTGAAGCATCTCTACCAACCTTTGCCATCACCGAGCCCGCCGAGGACTGCCGTGTCGTAGTCGACAAGCCCTTCCACATCAAGTGGACGACGCGCAGCAACGGGTCGGACAAGGTGACGGTCAGCCTGGCCGGAGGCAAGACCCCGCAGACCTTGTTGCCCTGCGGCGTGATCTCCAGTGCGTGTCCCCCTTGATCGCCCAGCAGTTGGATTCTCTAACGTGTCTCCTCACTCCCCTCCCCAGGTGACATCAACGATGTCGGTCATATGCAGTGGGACGTCAAAGGCCACAAACCCCTCGATGGTAGCGCCTGGGAGTGCCCGGAGGCGTGGAACGATCTCGCGAACAACATTTTCGGCATCAAGATTGTCACGGAGGCAGACAACGCAGAGCACTGGTCCGCTCACTTCAATATTACGCAGTCGTAGGAGGATCTAGGGTGACTTACGAGACGGACCCTATGTTTTTTTGGTGGTCCGGAAGGCGGCTAAAAGGCTGGACTCAATGGGAAGGTGTGATATGACGGGGACGTGGAATAGGGGGAACGTTTACGGTAGTCACTACGTAACGCTGGCTGTGACATGCGGCCTAGCGGGTGCAGGCCAAATAGTTGAGCTCCGTACAACTAAACATACTTTCTAGCAAACCTTATCTTCCTGCAAATGTATGGTGAGAAAAGGACTTGGAATAATAGTTTAATACCCGTGTTTTCGTCGCCGGATGCGGCTGGCTCAACTATTAGAGCCAGGGTTTGACTGGCAGTGTAAAATCGGCTGCCTGCCTCTCATGTTGCTAGATGCGAGCCGAGCTCCATGACCGAACGAAACCGCCTCGAAAGCAACGGTGATATACCGCCGACCGCTCTACGAGATCCAACGCGCCGTGATCGTCCCGTTAGGTAGACCATGCTTTTGATTATGATAAAGCCAGCCCAGAGGTTATACCAATTTTTGCCTGAAAGAGGAAGATAAAAGAAGAAGATGAAAACGCTGCCCGCAACCAAGGGCGTCGTGAATATCGCTGTCCCAGGCCACGACCGTAGGGCCTGTGCATCCCATCCGTCTATCTGATAGAGATATTTGGCGATCAGCACCAGAATTCTCTTCGTCTTGAGATAATGCCCCTCCTCTCCAAGGCGGCTCATATCACGAGATCGCCTCTTCCATCGGCTGTTCTTTCTCCCAAGGGAATCAGCCGCAAGTGACAGCGCATTTCCATCTCTCGCACTGATTCACTACGAGCCGGCCTCTGTCGTTATATTCACACGCTTATGAGTGTCCCATGTGGGGCGCATCGTTGGAGAGACAGAAGAGGGCGGTGAGCGACCTGGGCAAAGAGGTGGTGGATCGTAATGGGGCCATTCTCGTACGGCTGGGTTTAAGGACGAAAGACGTTATCGAATTTCTTCCAATCTTAAATCCATTCCTGTTGTGTCTCCTACATAACAAAAACAGAAGCTCGCGGCCGAAAGTAGTAAAGAGCATCCTGTATGCTGCCCGACGGGCCCGCTACTTCTATGCTCGCAGTCCGCGTCTGCAACTCAAATCAGGTCTCAGCTACCGAAGGATCGGTAGGTACCAACAGCTTCTTCTGTCCTCTCACTGTCGCTCTCATCTTACACGCTCGCCAATTCTGACACTTGGGTATCTCAGGTAACACTCGCACACACGCACGCACGCACGCGCACACACACAGACGTACTATACACGTAGCAACTACGCTCAAATCAAGACGTAGAGGGAGCAGATCTGGCAGAAGGCTGTTAACGTCACGTTTCTCTCACGCGGGGGCACGGAGGACACGGGGGGGCAGGTATATCACTATATGTACTCACCAGGCTCAGGCCCATGATCATGCTGGCCCAGAAGAGGACGTTGTTGGCAGTCTTGTGGGCGCGGACCCAGCGGGTGCGCTGGAGCATGACGATAGGCAGCTGCATCATCTGGCAGACGAAGCCATAGCCGCGCAGCTTCTTGGTGATGCATGCCATGACGATCTCGTGGCCGATGGCGGAGATGAGGAAGGTGGCGACCGTCGCCATGCCCCTGCCGACGCGCGGCGCCGACGCCGCGTACACGTGCCGCCGCAGGAAGCTGTACACGGGCACGTTCCACTCGCGGCTGAACTCCATCCAGTCGGTGCTGTTCCACCAATCGCTGTAGAAATGCCGGTCCGCGAACCGCGTGATCTCGGCGAAGGCGCCCAGCACGTACTCGAAGATGACGAGGAACACGAGCAGGAAGGTCAGCATGAAGGGGAAGAGCAGCCACGAGATGGTCTCGGCGAGGATCATCAGGATCTCCGACGTCGAGCCCGTGAGCTCGAGCCGCGCCTTGGACTCCTGCAGCACGGGCAGGATGAACTCCTCGGATATGATGGTCAGGAGGAAGATGCACCCGAAGATGGCGAGCACCTTGGCGAAGAGGTTCGTCCACTTGATGGAGGGGGTTCGCGGGTACTCGAGTTCGTAGCACAGGGTCGGACACAGTAGATAGTCGACGTAGTTCGCCCACGTCAAGTTGTGCGGGTAGGTAACGTTGCCCATGGGGCTGGTCAGCTCGCGGGCCAGGTCGTCGCGGAGGAGGGCAAGGCTGTCGCCCTCGCTATCACTGCTGTCGCTCGACTTCTCGCCGTGCGTCTCGCCGCCCATGGGGTTCTCGACGGTAGGATAAGTGGAAACCGGGGCCTTGGAAGCCTCGGGGCTCGAAGGTCTGTCGAGGGCCCGGAGACGCCTCTCGACCTCGGAGAGGTGCCCGTTGTAGAACATGTAAGAGTGCATCTTCATGAGAAGCACCATGGTGTGGAGTAGGAAAAAGACCTGGGAGGTCCACGTCCAGTGCAAGATAAAAGGAACAGCGATCCAGACGGAGAGCCAGGCCACCTCGTACGCGCTCTGGATCAACATGCCACCTTTGGTCCACGTCATGCCTATACGACTCTTTCTGCATTTCTTGTGTAGCGGCAAGATCACCGCCGTGCTCGCCACCATCAAGAAGTCGGCTATGCCCAGATGCCAGAGCTTCACGGCGAAGAGGGTCCATATCTGCTTGCGGAAGGGGAACCCCGTGTCTTTGTAGTTGCGCAACATGGTGGTGATGCCCATGATGGCCAGGCCGATCCAGAACAGGTTGAAGAAGCCGTGGAAGTCGTGGTGATCGGACTCTGGATCGAAATGGGAGACTCGCGACTGGAAGTTGGTGGACGGGAAGAGGCGGCGGCGTCGCTCTTCGGCGCGCACTTGTTTGCGCACATGGGCGATTGCTTTCGTAGATTCGGGCGCATTCTCTGCGACTGGCGTAGAACGGCCGCTGCGATTCCAAGCTCAGGTCAGCTCTTCCTCCTCCTCCTCCTCCTCCTTCTTCTTGGCGCGTCGTCGTCACCATCTATCGTCTAAGTCTAGCTTACCTAGTTGTGCCCGAGATGGTCCCCTCCGGAGGTGGTGTGAGTTGTGACGACCCATTACTATGTTCCCTAACCAACTCGGAGACTTGTGAATGTTGGGGCTTTCGCGGTCGTGGTCGCAGGACGTGGTCGTGGCCGTTGTAGTTGGTTTCGCTAGCAGTGACAACCGCGTGGAGGTGCGAGTTAGACATGTTGGGCGCTCGGATTCATATGACGTGCAAATAATTGCGATTTCATAAATGGGATTTCGAAAGTCGGAAAGGAGCAGTTAGAGAGTACTTAAGTAACAAACAAGCGACAGAGTGAATAGCAAGAAGGCGACTGGCGCTTGGGGACGGGGGACGGGAGGTGGAAGGTAGGAGAGAATCGGATGGTTTGTTATTTTGGGGGTTTCGGATGTCTGACTTGAATGTAAGCAAGCAACCAAATTTCCCAGTCAATACAGTCCGTCCGTATAGTGGCATGTGGCAGGCAACGGTATTAAATACATAAGTAACAAAACCTGGTAAATGGGTAACCTCATACTTGCTTCATCTTATTAATATTAGATGCTGTCACGGACCAATCGCGCTATGACGACGACCTCAAAATGCCATGTGGACACGGAATCCACCAAGAAAGCCGTTCTCCCGCTGTTCCATACCCGTACGGAGGGTAACAATTATTAGTGTAGCGCTGCGCTGCGCCTATGGAATGGAGCGCCCGAATGTACTTAAGATCCGATGTGCTTGATTCAGCATTTGACGTCACACTTCGCTCTGCGGAGTTTTGTTCAAACGAGGAACCCGGCAATAGGGGTCTTGATTCTTAGTCAGCCAAGTTTAAGTTTCAGGCACCTATTTAATGGGAATGGGTAGTGGAACCATCACAGCCACGCGCTTGGGACGATAAGGGGGGATACGAAATACGAATTGCGAGATACGGAGTATGAGGTTAATTATATAGCTATGCAAACTTTGCTCGTGTGTTGCGAGACAAGTAAAATATAACTGAGATGATGGAACCAGAAAATTGCACCCAATCGCGAGGTTTCCGAAGAAAAGCTCGTCTTTTTCTTTCCGTCGAGCTGCAGCCATTCGGATGCCTCGGCTTCGTGAGAAAAAAGACTGACGCCGTTAGCTGTAACCTTTTGAAGCATCGGGTTGATCTATGGTCGGGATGCGATTGGAAGACCCTTGAAGCGGAAAATAAAGATAAGGTCTGTGCATCAGCTCGGGATCTAGAAGCGCCAACTACGTGATTCCCGAGATACCCGAACAGCATTCATTTTACGTCGTCTTTTTCGTACTTTGATTGCGATCCGGAGCAGGCCCAACACTATACAGTAGCAACCCCCCTGGTGCATCGAGAGGGCTCCCATCTACATATTCGTACTATGAGGGAGATATGTAGTCGATAGCCCGTTCTCCGACACCAGCCCTCAGGATGAGATAGATGGGGTTTTGTTGAGGACATTCCCCCAATCCCCCCTTTACCCGATGGTTTGGGTACATACACCCCAGAGGCACGGCGTGCTTCTGTGGCTTGTGGCTTCGGGTTAAATCCCAGCCGTCTGCCCAATAGCGCAAGCTGCGCATAGCGCTATATGCACATTCCCGTCCCGGGATCGAGTATCGTGGTTTAAACTTAGCCGCCAATGCAAGTTTCTGTGAGACAACCTCACGTTGCGCAGACAGCCATTGTCTCGTGGGTGCTCCGATTCTCAATGTCTCCCCCACATACTCCGTCAAACCAGGCCGGCAGGCTAGCCACATGGTAAGCTAAGAAGGTACTCGCCTATGGATGAGGCGTCGCTAAGGCCCTAAAAGTCCTCGAGGACATTCATTCGTATCTTCGCCAGGCTCGCCGTATAGTGGCTTGCTCTTTCCATGGAGATCGGAATGAAGAAACATGTATTAGTCTATGCGGGCTTGACCCGCACGCCTATAAAACCATTGCTATGCATTGGTGCACATGTTCTGGTACGTATGTTCTTCATCGGCTGAAAAGATTCTCGAAGCAACATGACTTTTAAGGTTGACTCGTGTTGTTTAGTCGTGACTCCGACACTCGGGTTGTAGTAGGGAACAGAGGTTACGGTGGAAGCGGAAGGTGGATATCCATATCTTTGCCTACGCTAGATGTGGAACGTCATCTTCTTATTGTTAGGATGTCACAACAGACCACGCAGGTCTCACCTGCGTTATCGGGTTCAAGCACGGCGTCGGCGTCAGTGCAGAGGAGGTGCAGGTGTAAGTGCGACTTGACATCCGGGGAAGTATCGCGCCGTCGATACCAGCTGCGCGGGAGGTGGAAGGTGGAAGGTGGGAAGTAGGGGCGAGGCAAGAGGGAAGAGGAGTTATGCACAGCAATACTTCCGGTTGATAAAACAGCGTCCGCCTGTTTTCTAGCTGAAGTCCAGTACCGATTACGTTCACACACCTAATTTGTGCCACCTGCCAAAAGCCCCCGCCACGTCTTTCCAGGAAAACTCACAGCAAAGATGCGTGTCGCTGTAATCGGGGCAGGACCCTCGGGTCTCGTGACTCTCAAGTATCTCTTACATTCCCGGGATTCCCTTGGAGCGCAAAACATCCAAGTCTGCGTCTTCGAATCGGAAGCCGGTGTAGGAGGCACGTTCCTCTCGAGGACGTGGGAGGGCGCTGAGGTTCGTTTTTAAGAAGGGAATCTGTCTCTTGGCTAACCATGATCTAGCTCGTGTCCTCAAAACAACTCACCAGCTTCTCTGACTTCAGGCCTGAAGGTGAAGCCGACTTCCTCACTGCCAAGCGCTATGTTCAGTATCTCAACGATTACTGCACCCACTTCAGGCTCTGGCCTTATATCAAATTTTCGTGTCTGGTCGAGAACCTGACGCGAAGTGAGACTGGCACTCACATCCTTTCTTATGTCACCGATGGCCAGAAGCATCTTTGGGAGTGTGACGCAGTTGCTGTCTGCTCTGGTTTACACGTAGAACCCAGTGTTCCGCGGCTAGAGGGTATCGAGAGAGTTCCTGTCACTTTGCACTCATCAGAGTTCAAGAGCCGAGAGCAGTTTGGCACCGGTAATACCGTTCTCATATTAGGGTCGGGCGAGACGAGTTCCGATGTCTCGTTCCTTGCCGTCACTTCCCCCACAAACAGAGTCGTGGTGTGTCACCGGGATGGCTTTCACCTTGCACCAAAGGTAGATCCTATGAAACACTATGCGTTTAGACTTGAGCTTACTGTATCACAGACAAACCCCAACCCTAAGTTGATATTTAGCCGTCCTCGCAAGCCTTCTGCGCGTCCCCAGGTGCCCATCGACGTCTCGCGAGCCAGCCTCTTCGACACCGCGTATGTCCATCCGTGGCTGAGAAATAGCAACATCCTCTGGAAGTACTACGACCTATACCTCAGATGTATTTGTTGGCTCTCTTGGGGAACGACAAATGGGCACGACCAGTGGATCGGTGGCAAGCCGGACGGGTGGAGTGGTTCGGAGAGTAAGTCGGGTTGCTCTGCTACCATGAACCCCCCAGGTTACTGCACCTATGCTATGATTCTGATTCACCTAGTTTTCTTCAACAAGGCAGGCCATAAAGTCAGTCATTATATGAGCGCACAGTGGAGGCCAAGACCACCGAGGACACTTCTAGGAGGATTACGCTCGTTCTTAGTCGACACACCCATGAGAGATACTGACGGCCGGCATATTGACGTCGCCCCTTGGCCAGACTACATCGACGAGGACGGCATCGTTCACTTCAGAAATAACAGCCGCCCTGAGTATCTCGCAATGAAAGATCAGAAGATCAAGCCTGATGTCCTGATCTTCTGCACGGGATACAAACAGACCCTACCATTCCTGAACGGAAGCCCTTCCGATGCAGACGTGCGCGGCATCTGGAGACGGGACGACCCTACCATTGGGTTTATAGGCTTCATGCGGCCGAACCTGGGCGCCATCCCCCCCCTTGCTGAGATGCAGGCACAGCTGTGGGTGCTCCACCTGCTAGCCCCGGAGCGGATAGGTCCGCTGCTCCCCGAGGAAGAGCCTCACTACCGCCTCGTGAGCAAGAAGAACGCGCGCATCCGCTACGGCGTCGACCATGAGAGCTATGCCTACCAACTCGCGCTCGACATGAACGCGGCCCCATCTTTCTGGGACGTGGTTCACATGGGCCTCAAGGGCCCTGGATGGAAGCTGCTGTTGACGTGGGCTCTCGGCGCGAACTTCACTACGAAGTTCAGGTTGCGCGGGCCGTGGAGGTGGGATGGAGCTGCCAACTTGATGACGGGTGAACTTTGGGACACCGTCGCCAGGCGGGAACTCTTCTTTGGTAAACCCTTCGTGTTTCTCATTCCTAACCGGTCACCTAGTAATGCTAATATGTCTCCTAACTAGGTCATTTCACCCTCTCTCTCTTGCCAATGCTAATCTTCGGTCCGTTGAGTCTCGCTGTGTTCCTCATGGCTTCGTTGAGTGGTCTGTTCAACTGGCTGTTTCGAAAACCAGCAGCACAGCAAAAGCTCAGTGGCAGAGGCACGCAGAACTTGACGGACCACGCTTACGGTTCGACGAAGTCCATTTTGACGACAGGTACAACGCTTCAAGCTGGTGCCCACCTAGATTAACATCGTAAATTCGTTCTATAGCGTCATTCCCACGACATTTGCGGTTGATTTTCTACTAATGGGTCAGTGGTCTTAACATACCAAGACCTAATCCTAGAACCTATCTTGAGCTCTTCCAATCAGCAGATTATTCTCCTTGCACATAGACCTTAAAAGGAAGATGGGAAAAATAATAGAACAAGATGTATTCATTTTCTATGTTGTGGCAATGATGGGCTAGGACTTATTACCATTCCAGCCAATCTTCTTTGGATGAACGGCGCCCCGACGCCAAACCGAAACCTGGCCGGTGTATCGGCAAGAAATGTCTCCCTGTTCCAGGGCGAAGCAGCCCGACTCGTGCGATACCATAAACTTCCGCGTCTGGGCGCATATATCCGGTCGCCGAGAAGCCTCGCCTGACCGCCGAATCGCAAACGGCTGCACCGACGCGATCTCGCAGCAAGACGTAGTACAGCAGGGATAGGATTCCGCATCTGCAGCCCAGATGGCCCAATCTACGATATCCGCAAGGGACCCTGTGTTCTACTACACCGAGCAACGTGCGTTCCGGCAAATAGCCTTAGATAAACAGCTCCTCGGCCAGATCTCTCCGTTCCGTCGATCAATCGACGAGGGCAAAAGGCCTCCCGCATCGACTACATGAATACCGTATACCTAGATACAGGATACGCTCGGACGGTATGTACCCTAGACGAGGTGCAACGTCTCGTTTGCTTGGTTTCCCCTCTGGAAACTCCAAGGGGCTTGGACGCATATTCTGCTCAGCTGGATTCCGTTCCGTGATGATGACTTGATAGGTAGGATGGTCCGTAGGGGGCTACGTGGGACGCAGCGTACTTACCTGCGCGACAGTAGCCAAGGCGGCGGACGTGTGCAGGCGTTTTCGTTGGTTGAGGGGAGTGCTCGCCGGGAACATGCATAACGTACATATGCAAGCAACCGCCCCGGTGTTCAGGGGTTGTCTTAACAAAGATCGGAAATACGGGCCGTGCGCGGAGAGAATGGCGAGAAACGAGCCCTAAGGACTCCTTAACGGCCTATGAGCTCGCAGGTTTCATTAACCTCGATAGTTATCATGGAATACCCCGTTTCACCCGGGTGATATGTCCAGTTGTGAGTACCGCGGACACTGCGACGGCCCTTCTCCAAAACACCCGAATCCTCAGAGGAGGCGAATCGAACACCGCAGGAGCCGTCTCTAAGCTCCGAGGTCATCTCTACGCACCGACTGGGGAAAGGTCACCTCAGTCGTTTTCACGTGCAGCCGGTACGCTCGGCTCGACATCCCTGAACACACCGCCCCGGATCTGTGCATGCGTCGCATTTCGGGTCGCCGTTGCAGTTTACGCGTGGAGCGGCGTCTCCGACCATCTCCGGTTCGGAACATCCTAGCAGGGCCCGTGGTTGGCAGGCGGGAGTAGCGAAGACTGGCGTATCGTATAGAGTCTGGAGGGTTGCCGCTGAGGCGGACTGCGATTTCACCTTTGCCACGTCAATTATGCAGAAAACCGCATCTAGGCATAATAGGGGTTAGGGCTCAGTTACGGCATACTTGGTCTCATGATCTAGTAATGAGGTAAATGAGAATGGTGAGAAGGGCTGGATTAACGTTGAGTGGATGGGTAACTTCCATTTTATGTTAGAGATGATGTGTATGTGATTGGGTCAGCTGCTGATCTTCGAAGGAGCGCTTGGAATAGGGGTTCGTAGGAATTATGCTTGGCCCAACACCGTAGAATCTTATTCTAGCCGTGGCCCATGACTCAGGGTTGGTGTCTGAATGAATCATGGAACCCAAATGCCGGCGAATGGCCTTTACCGGAAGATCCCAAGGAGTAAATATCGTATTTCGAAGTACGACCTTCACCTTGCCTTGACCCAATCCCCAGCCCCCCTGACCCTTATTTCCCCTGAGCGCTCAAGATGTAGCACGATTTTGACACTAGGGCATGCTGACCAAATGCCATTTCGTACGAGTCTTTGATAGCGAACACGGGTATTCCTGAGAAGGGTAACTAGACGCCAAATAGTCCGTTCTATCCGAACGATCCACCCGATCGACACAGGAAGGTATATGAGCTAGAATCCCGTAACGTGGAAAAGCGGCTATCGCCGCGAGGGGAAGCATAGCGAACGGAACGATTTGAAGACGGCGACACAGTGCGAGACAATCGGTAAGTACTATCAAATGCCGTCTGCGTCTAGACCTTCAATTGCATGCTCGCACCTGGGTTGTCCTCACCGCAACCGGTTGCGCAGGAGGCCATGACCGCCGAGGTAAAAGCTGCTCCAGGGACAGGCTGAGGCCTAATTCTGATGGCTGGAATGGGTCCAAACCTCACCTTTCACTGAAGACGCTGAAGAACGACACCGATGCCTCACTGTGGCTTTGGAAGACTTGATCGAGAAGTGGTTTATTTTTGGGAATGGCTAATCTGGATTTACCCCGCTGGATAAGGCTCAATATGCCCAGCTCACTTGGGAGGCTGACCTTCGGAACCGTGTGTCGACACAACAGACCCTTCTTGTTGAGAATGCGCTAGAAGACTGTCATAAGTCGCTTGGCACATTGGTAATTCCTTTGAGCCCATAGGGCTATTATTTCGCTAAGTTGGCCAAACAATCATGCCAACGGTTCTTGAGTCCGCGCCGTCGATGAGCTTCCTAATCGATATTGGATACTTCTTGCCTAGCCGTTCTTTTGGTCCCAAGCTGCCGGATCGAGACGTTACAATAAGTGTGGATTTGACCCTTACTTTTTGAGGTGTCTACCTTCCGAATCCGTCGTGTCGTTTGGCGTGTAACGTGTTCCCCATTGCTGACAGGAAATAATACGTTCTCAAGGCGCCACAGCAATCTCCCGCATCCGAATGAATTGACACGCCTTAGCCTCTGTGAAATTGGATTGACGGCGAAAGTTTGCTCATGATTGAAGAATGGATATGGATTGCATGTTGGCCTGCAGTCTGTAGATTATTCCAACGAGGGAAAAATAGGGTTTCCACAATTTTGGCAGCTGGGACGCAGATCTTTGGCGGGAACTACCGTCGGATCTGAGCATGACCCTGATGCATCCCCTGAGCCCCTGACCATTCTGGAAGGAGGGAGCAACGTTCATTCTAACGTTCTTGCATAACGCGAAGACTTCACCTGTCGTCAACAGGAAGGACTCGCAAGCTGGACCTGTCATTGTTACCGGTAGAAGTTTGCCCAGCTTGTATATTATTTAGCGCATGTTCTTAACGCGCGAGAATCTTACGATAGCACACTACTCGGAATCCGGGAGCCAACCGCGAAGCGAGAATTAGTCATGAGATTCCTCACGAGTCTACGTTTGCCCGTGGTTCGAAGCGCCAATCCCGTTGTTGCTTACTATGAACGGGAATCACCTAGATTCAGAAGCTCTGTTATCTAGTTTAATTACTATTCCAGAGTTCAAGTAACCACGGATGAACATCCGCTTCATCCCGGTCCACGGCTACTGTGCCGCAATGTTGGCATTATATATAAGCTGCGACATATTTGTTCGTAGTCTGTCGCGAAGATGGATTTCTCTCCAGGGTGGGAATACGGCATCACGAGTCTTCCGCTATGCTTTCTGTCATGTTCGGGGGTTACAGCTCTCTCCTTCTATTGCTGGCGAGCCAAGGCCTGGCATACACCTGGCCCGATGCGAAGGTCGACCACCTGGAGGCCTTGCTCTACCAGCAACAGCAGTACCATGGGTCGCTGGTAGGTAGCGACGTCAAGTGGTGCTTCCTGACGACCTTTGACCTCGACGAGCTGAGGGCGATATCCGGTCGTCTGACCGCAGCTGAGTGGATCCGCGTTGCCTACCATGACATGGCCACCGCCGACGTCGAAGCGGGTACTGGAGGCCTGGATGCGAGCATCTCATTCGAGACTGACCGCGACGAGAACGTGGGCCCCGCATTCAACTCTACCATGAAGCAACTATACCTGTCCCACAGCGCCAAGTCCTCCATGGCCGATCTGATAGCAATGTCCGTTGTGTTGGCGGTTGGAAGCTGCTCCGACGGTAAGGTGTGGCTAGACTATCGCGGTGGTCGGATTGATGCAACTGAAGCCGGACCGCTCGGCGTCCCGGAACCGCATCAGGGGCTTGAGGAGCACACGGAAATCTTCAGGAAGCAAGGTTTCAACCAGGAGGAGATGATAGGGTTGGTGGCCTGTGGGCATTCCGTCGGTGGCGTACACGGGTCCATCTTCCCACAAATCGTCCCTGTCGTGGACGGGCCGGGAAACGAAGCGAGCCTGCACCCATTCGACTCAACTGCGGCTACGTTCGATAATCATGTGTAAGGTGACTGCAAATGACCCCTTTCTAATTTAACCTAACGCTCGACGCAGGGCTGTTGAGTTCACAGAGAACTCTACCCAGAATGCGCTCGCCTTTGGCCACAACGAGACTACGCGATCGGACCACCGCATTTTCACTGCCGACGGCGGTAACCTAATCAGCCGGATGGCGCAGGACAACGATTTCTACTTGGCCACCTGCAAGAACCTGCTGGAGCGCATGATCGACACCGTCCCTAAGAACGTAGAGCTGTCGGGCGTCATAGAACCGATTGCTACCAAACCTGACTACATCAATATTGTCGTCAACGAAGATGGGACGCTGTTCGTCCGCGGAGAGATTCGTGTGAGTGTTCTTGATATCCAGTCAGGGTTGTCAACTTCTCAGGCTAAACATCACATTTAGACGATCCAGGATGAGGCCATCGATCGCGACAGCCGCCAGGTCGTGGTCCATCTCAAGGCTGGGGACAAGAAAATCAGCGCTGAGACAACCTGGAACGGAGAGAGTCTTCCCTTCCACGAGAACCGACCATCTTTCGACTGGTGGGGTTTCAACGCGACAGTTCCTATCGCGCAGGGCTTGTCTTTCGATGTTGAGATCATCGACGGCAGCGACTCCAAGCTAGAGACGAACGGCGGAAACGGATTCCCCCTTCAGACGGACATCATACCACAAACCTCGAAGTCCTGCAGCTCCACTACTGTCAAGGGGCCCAGTACTATTAGCGTTACCGCAGCTGTAGGTGTCTCATACCCTTCTCACCAGATACGAGCGGTGACTGACTTGATCAAGATCCTGGACGAGTCGAACTTCGACTCGGTCATCCTCTCGGTCGACGTCCCGCACGCGCAGCAGAACTCCTTGGTGCCTCGGATCGAACCGACGCCGGTCGAGATGAAGAAGACGGGGGTCCTGGAGGGCACGGGCTACTCACTCTACTCGGCCTCGCTCGACTTCGGCGCCGCCTTCCAGGGACACCTGTCGTACGACGTGATCGGTCGCAGGGCGTCCGGGGACTCCATCAGCGAGTTCAACTCGTTCGACTCCCTAGGTCACTGCTCATAGATAGGGTAGTTTCTAATGCCATAAGTCATATTCCTTCTTCGTCGTCCTCTTTTCTTCTTCGCGTCCCCAAGGAACCTGAAGATCGCAAGAAAAACCAATAATAAAAATTAATAAAAATTAATAAGAGAGAATGCTTCGCGACACCAGGAGGCAGTGTAATACCGAGGCTACAGGAGGCCCGCATGCAAAAGCCGCCAGACCAAAAAATGGGCCCAACTTTCGCGGCCCCGGAGGTACTGTGATACCGTCGGTGTCGCATGGCAGCAATGGGAAGCCACCTTGCATGTTTTCAAAATTGAGCACTTACTTGATAGGCCGATCATGTATGGTTGTACTTGTAGTCAGTAACTCAGGGGGCAATGTGGGAGAGAGGAGAAAAAAGTAATACAGGGAAGACATAGGAAGCGCATAAAAACATGCCGAACTGGTCAGGTAAAGTAAGAGTCTCTCGTCGTCGGGTCGTGCATGGGATCCACGCCGGACGCCAGAGCGGGCACGGCGAGTATCATCCTGTTGACGAACACGGCCTGCGCGACAGACACGACGAGGGCAGCGCCGACCATCTGGAAGCACAGCAGCAGAGCCGTGGTGGACGACAAGTCGACCTCGACGCTGACTTGGCCTATGATGACGGGGATTTGGAAGGCGCTGCCCAATCCCAATCCGGCTAGGATCTAGAATACGACCTAACGACGTGTTGAGGTGTTCATGTCAAACGTGTAGAAAAGGCCGTGGCCAAGCGCTCCAAATGCCGCTCCGCCAACCATGACAAGATGGACATACCGGTGACCAAGATGAAAAGGCCGGCACCGACAGCGCCAGTCATCGCGGAGACAATGAGGGGCAGATTCTGGACGCCGGAGGTGATGGCGTCGCTACCCTGAATGGCCTGAAAGGGATGTAATAAATCATGGTGTGTAAGGCTCCTGGTAGAAGAATGAGTACAGTGCCGAGAGGAAGACCTCGCGGTGACGGAACAGCCGGGGGATAATGGCCGGCCTCTCGCCCTGCCAGTACTTGTACAGCGCAAAGGCGGTGCAGATAAGGCCCGAACCCACGAGGAGTCCAATCACAAAGGAATAGTTCCATGGGTATATTGACCGCCATAACGAACTGCCAAGAGATACGTCACAATAGCCCCCATCAACAGTTGGAGTGGTTTTTCCCTCAAGGTCGCATCTTGTGGCTGTGCGGTTTCGGGGAAGAAAAACACGATCGTCACAAGTGGGAGAACTCGTACGGGGCGACTAATCCAGAAACACCTGTCGTCCTGTTAGTTTCAGCGGCAAGAGATACAGAAGGGCACCATACTATACTTACCATCTCCAAGTAACACAGCTAGAAAACAGGCCACGTATTAGCGGATCGCGGACAGTGGCAATCCCAAGGACAGCCGGAAGTATGCCAGTGTACGCCCGTCTTTTCTTGGGTTCAACCATGAAGGCGACGATGGTGTAGGAGCCACAACTAACACCTGCCGCCCCAACACCTGCCGCCCCAACACCTGCTATAGCGCCGCTATGATGAAAGCCATCGATGTTGGTGCCGCTGCGCATAGAATACTACCGACTTGAAACATGCCAATTGCGACCAGGTAGCCCTTTTTCAAGGGGAAATACTTAAATATCTTTCCCCATGCGGCTTGAAAACCGCTGGTCGTCATGAAGAATGCTGCTCTATACCACGCTACGCCTTGGGGGCCCTGGAAACCGTCCGTGATAGCCGGAATAGCCATAGCTATAATGGCCTGTGATGATCGGCGAGAAGGCCCAGGACTAAGGTCGGGACTTCAGAGACTTGCCATATCCAGAGCAATCAGAAATATGCTGAAGATCAGAGCCACCATCATTATCCACAGCCCAAACCAGCAGGGTACTCCGCCTTAGACTCTAGGCCCTCACTATCTGGTTGCCAGGAGAACCTGGGTTGATGCGCGGAACTCTGGTTAGAAAGAGGCAATTCGTCGTCGCCGTCCGTCTCCTTGCGCAGGGCGTCCTCGGAATGTAACCCGGAAACTAACTCGCGAGGTAGGAAAGGCCGAGCAGACCGTGGCCTTTGGCCGTTCGAGTACTTTACTTTCTTAGCGAGATCACTCCGGGATCCCCGGCACAACCCTCCGGCACTGCCGACAGACTCGCGACGGCTTACCCCTCCGGGTAGGAACAATAGCATCCAAGGCAGCAATCTGCACCGTCTCTAGTGGAGTGAGGACGGATAGTTCGTCGGAGCCGATGGCTGGAAATCTTCCTTAACCCCATGGCGCCGATATGTGCCAGTCTACCGATGGTAGATTCAGATCGAGCACATAAGGAAAGCTGCGCCTTTGATGCGTCTCGAATCCGTCACTTCCGTTTGTGTTCCTGAGGTGGGCTTTTCCATCGCTTAGTTGAAAGCTGAGGTGTTGACGAGGATGTGGATTAATCGATTGACTGCAACCCAAATGTCTGGGACATGCTCTCAAATTTCGAAAATACAAGCAACGAGTATTTCGACTTCGAAATGCAGGATGCTCTAGTATCTCCGCTTTGCGATGCGCCTCTGCGAATTTGTCTGTCCGCGTAAGTGACGCAGTCATACAGCTTCATCAGGGCTGTGAAAGATCTGGCTATGTAGTAATTCTCAGACCCGAGAATAAAGTTTATCGAGGGCGGCTCTACAGGACCGTGTGAGAGCCCTCCCACCAGCTCAGCTTACAAAGCAGAGCCGTGTGGAGGGAGGCCATTGAGTGGTCGTTGGTGTTACCGAAAAAAGAATGACTACTTTCAGGGATGATCATACCTTAGCATATAATTGTCTTGGCTTGGCCCAAGCACGAGTGTCCGTAATTGTGGCGTCTTTCATTAAAATGCCCTACCACGCATGCGCAATCGAGGTACCGATACGGGGTTTCAGCTAAGTCGTAACTGGAAAGGAGAATCCCATGAATACATTCCAAGTCTCCGTGCCCCATCACCGTGCCTAAGTCCGGGTAGCGAGTCCATCTCAACAGAACTCTTAGACATCCTCGCGGGGACCAGCTAGGCATCAGGGCTGAGTACTATAGCCAAAATGACTGTACGCCGCGGAAAGCCTAATTCACTAGTATCTTTGGGCCTGAATGCCTGGAGCAGAAAAACCCTGCGGGTGAAGCATATACATGGCTTAACCCTAGCAGACGGAAAGACGCCGAAACGGGTGCAAGGGCGGAGATATGCTTCTTGCCGTTCTATTGCCGAGAAACCCCGTCAACGGCTTAATGAATCTAGCCGACTCGCATTCGCGGACTAAATACGATGCGGCCATTCTCCACAACCAGGCAAAGAGCTTGCACATCATGATACATACTAACTGGGCGAAAGCGTGGTTATGACGTGGTATGCTTGCCAACATGCCTACACGATCCGGGCCAGTCGCTAGTCCCAGGTAAAGAAGCAAATCCCAGCTCCTTGGCACAGAGGGGTTAATGTAGTCTAGCTACTGCGCACTGGAGTACATTTTGCCCGGCGCCTCTGCCGGCTAAATGTGGGCCTAAACCGAGGGGTAAGATTACAATGCAATAAACTTGGGTTAAATATAGGGGGTCCATTGAAATGCTTGGAGTCAGTGGGGCACCCAAACATATAGTAAAACAGAAGTAAAAGTAACATGCCGATGAATGTAAATGAGAATACCTATGCGCGATAGGTAAGTTTGAAGAGGATTTTATGAAGAGTTACTGCCATACAGCAAGGACACTCTCTACGCACGGCATTATTATAACAAGATAGAATTCAATTGACAACCAGGCATATGAGCTAATCGGTATCAAGACTTTAAAAACTCTGTGAGTTTCGAAGCAATTGCGAAGTTCAGCTCCTCCATTGTCTCTTCCCACAGCCTTTCCATGAGCTCCCGGCCCTCTGGGAGTATACCCAAAGTTCTGGACAATTATCTGTTTACGTTAGCGCGCTTCTCCCTTTCAACCTGACATTTGCGGCACAAGTGATAACTCACGGCTTGATCGCCCCAATCACTCGTGAAGGAACCGTGGCTCTCGTCGCCGTAGGCCAAAGCCGCATCCGCATACGTGGTAGCAGCGACCTCAACCCCCGTCGCGAAAGGAATTGGGCCCCGCCCATCAGCTTCATTGCAATCGTAGGAGATTCACGAAAGAATGCAGTGCCGCTGGCCATCCCAGGATTCGCCATGTTCGCGAGGACATCATCAGGACTTACGAATTTGGCGAGCTTGGAGACAAAGAGCGTGAGCAGCGGTTTCGACTCGCCGTACTAAGGGAACTGGCTAAAGGCCTGGGGCCTGTTGAACTGCTGTAGCACTTCGCCTTTGACCTCGATGTCGGCCGGGTGCATCATGCCAGACCCCATGATGGTGAGGACAGGCGGCCTTGGAGCGTTGGTAACCTTCTGGGCTCTGAGAATAGGAAGAAGTAGGATCCCCAACAGTGCCGTAGATAGGTAGCTAACTTGTAGCGTGACCTCGTATCCTGTCTCGGGAACCGGAGCATACGACGGTTTGGCCAAACCGGCATTTAGGATCACAATGTCGATACGCGGTAGCGTTGCGCATTGCTCTGCGAACGCGCGAGTCGATGTATAGGATTCCAGGTCGATAGTCCAGACGGATATGGTGGACTCGGGGAATTCCTTGCGCAATAGATCAGCAGCCCCGTCTCATTTAGCTGGCGAGTGTACAGCAATGACTAGATGCGAGAGTCAAAGTTCGAGAAGCTGTCGGGAAGCTGCTAGTACAAGTCCTACATTGCTTCTCGTGATAATGACGACTTGGTCTCTTAGGTATATGTTAGCTGGCAATGGCTGGGGCCTTGTAAATTGCCGCCATAAGAAGCCGAGGACGGTGGCCTCGAGCCAGGCATTGCTCTCGAGCACTGCCGACATGATAGTTCCTCCTGACGTAAGTACCGCCTACTGGGGGTTGTTAAGGCTAGATCAATAATGGAAGGAGCAGCGCACAGTGAGTATCAATAACCTCAATTAGGACCTTGATCGAGTTTGCACCAGATGGCTGGACCCATTGCCGTGAAGCGCTCTAACCCCTGTCAGTGGACACACCCTGGGTATTTGATTCAAGAGCCACGTATATTGTCTAATATGTTGACTCCCTTAACCGCGAGCTTACAGTTCTCTGGTAGTTCGCCGGCTCCTGTCGGCTAGATCTCACCTTTCAGCGCCTCCGCTCCTTTACCTGTATATGGGTATCCTTGATAAGTACTTTGGCGGATCGTACAAGACGTGCCTATTGGTGTAGACCACGCCAAGCCCGAATGATACCTCCACCCCCCCGTTCCACACCCCAATATACTTAAACTTCGAGCCACGGATCGGAACGGAGCAATATCGGGGCCGGCCAGACACGACCATGTAACTTCGATTCTTTATGACAGTCTACATGTACCTGCAAGTCTGGACCTCCCTTGGGGCTGAGGATAATCATTAACACGACATGTGCCAATAGAGGTCTAAGAACAAAGAACACATATTCATGGTGATTACCAATACGGTATGTCAGCATAGATGTTTAGGGGTAAGGAACATGTGTATTTAAAGCCCGGTTCAGCGGTGCTTCCCGCACCTGACAAGAGCTAGCATCAGCATCAACAGGTTCGTTCTGATACAGCGCTTGGAAAGCCCTTTTCATCCGACTGCTTGTCGACCTACCTACGATGCCTTCCTACGTTATTACCGGTGTTTCCAGGGGCCTCGGTGTAAGTCCTACAACTATGAGTTTTGATCCAGAGACTGATTGCCCGCAATAGTTCGAGTTTCTCCGCCAGATTTCCGCGGACTCGAACAACACCGTCATCGGCATAGTTCGTAACAAGCCCACGACAGACAAGAAGATGTCGGAAGAACTGAGCGGGCGGTCCAACATACACATCTTACAGGCCGATGTCACTGACTACGATGCTCTCAAGGTAAGTAACCATCAAGCCGGGGTTTCTCATCTGCTAACGTTTCCTGGCAGCAAGCCGTCGCAGAAACTGCCAAGATCACTGGCGGCAGTCTCGACTACCTCGTCGCCAACGCAGGCTATGTGTCCCGGTTCGATACATTTGATCCCATCGGAGTCCTGTAAGTTTGCCTTGTGTGGTTTAAGCCCCGGACACGAACTTACGCGGCGAAACGAACAGAGGCAGCAAGCCGCAGGAGCTTGAGGAGGACCTGAACAAGAGCATCAAGGTCAACGTCACTGCCAACATCCACCTTTTCAACTTGTATATGCCCCTTATCCTTAAGGGGCAAGTCAAGAAGGTCATTACCATCAGCTCCGGTCTAGCGGACTTGGATCCAATTAATAAGTTCGAGCTAGAGGTGGCTCCTCTCTATACCATCAGCAAGGCGGCGATGAATATCGCAGTGGCCAAGTTTCACGCCCAGTATAAGAAGGATGGCGTCCTCTTCATCAGCATCGGCCCGGGAGTGGCCGAAGTTGGTCATTACAACCATGGTATGAACCTTCTTATCTGCTTGCATCAAGCTGGCGGTCTAACAGTGTTCCGAAGTTACTCAGGAGCAGCTGCAAACGCTGGGTAGGATGATGGAGAAGTTCCAACAGTATGCGCCTGACTTCAAAGGCCCAACCACCCCAGAACTGGCTGTCAAGGATGTCATTTCCGTTTGGGAAAAGGCCAGCGTCGAGAATGGAGACGGTGGCACCTTCGTATCTCACAAGGGGAACAAGCAATGGCTGTAAGCTAGTCGAAGCAGTTTATCAGTTTCTGATAGGCCCACCTACATGCAAGTGTAGAGTCTCGCTGTGAACGGGCATTATCAAGGGTCGTATGGGGTGTTAGGATGTCTTGATCCCTGACTCAGCCGTTAGCTCAATAAACCATATCTACGTCCCAAACCAGTAGCAAACCCAATGAATGCGGAGCTCAACATACCCCCTTGCTTACTCGTCAGCTTTGGGAAAGATGAATATGCAAGCATGATCCCAGAGTGTTGTCCACTGTACATCCAACACAGTTAGCCGTCATTGGTTCAAGGTCCGCCGCGAGCACGGGCCCTAATGGTGGCACGGCAATGTCTCGATAAAGTTAAGAACGGACCGTCATTGAAGGGCCGCTGGCGTGGCAGCATTGGATAAGTTATTATGAAGCCCGCCTTAATCTACTCCAGCCGCTGTGTCTGCCAGTTAAGGACGAAATAGGCTGTCAAAAAGGGTCTATATTCATCCAAGATAATCACGAATATTAGCCTTGCCAAGAAGTAAGGACCCTGGATACCCGAGCGTTAAGATGGCTATTCGTCAATAAAGATATGATATATCATTTACACCTGCAACCCCCCAATTATGGCCACTTAAAAGCCTTGTGCGCTAAGGCAACCGATCAATTGAACTAATCCAGCATCCACCTATGGACAATTACTGTATTTCTCCATCTTGTTATGACGTAGTGCACGGTGCAAGCCACTGACCAGCAGACCAAAAGTTTGGCAATTCCCAACACCCAATTGGGATTCGAGCACCCTAAGCTATCTTAGAAGAGCTGGTAGCGGGAATTCCCCTTTTACCTTGACAAAGGAGACAGTCGTCTGGCAGCCGGTAAAGGATATCACCGTCGTGGAGGGGAACAGCGTGTCAATCTCCACTGAGACTTACCGTGATCTAAACTACGCAATGAAGACAATGCAGCAAAAGAGGTACAAAAATGCAACAACAGCTATAACTCTTCCGGATGTCAGACCACCGCATCTTTACTCTTGGATGATGGGATTATAGGAGCGGAATCGGCTGTTGGGATCATATTTGGCTTTCAGTCGACGCAGTCTCTCCAGACGCCATGGCTCATAGCCATAGAGAGACTCGAGAGTCTCGTCCCCAACAGCGTAATTGAGGTACGTTGTAGGACGACGGTCGGGCTGACCGGCGATCCAGAGGTCCCGAGTCTCCCTAGCCGACTCGTGAGCCACGTCGTCGAATCCCTCCTGGGCTTCGACTAAGAGGAACCTGTACGAACTCTTGTTAGTCTACTTAACGCGCTTAAATTTTGCGCTTTTATTAAGATGGAGGGTTGGTCATGTACACGATGTGGAAGTTATTGCGGTGTGTAAAGGCCAATGAGGCAGGGTTAACGGACTGAACCGACTCTGTCGCATAGCTTTCGTGAACGAGGCGAATACCGAAAGCAAGTTCCGGGTGTGTTGCTACTCTCTCGTTAAAGGCGTCGTAGATTTTGCGCTCCGTCGTAACGTTATAGGTTTTGAGGCCGGCGACGGACCCAATGTAGGGACCAGAAAAGCATAACGCGCTGCCAATGTCCGTAACCTTAACGCCAAGGATTTCTGGATAGGGGACGTCACCGCTCTCGTCGAAGAGAGACTCTATCTCATTAAACGGCTGCAGAAGCTCCTCGGCATCGGCTGCAGGGCCGGAGTAGGCGAAGGTCCAAAAGATGACGGCCTGCGTTAGGTTAGATGGTAGGCGTTAGGGTTTCGGGGAGGACAAGAGCCGCATTTTATTTTACTTGCCTCGGTCTCGCTAACAGATGGTTGTACAATAATCTGACCGAAGTTGATTGCCATCAACATGGGTATATTTCCATTGCCGCGGAACCTGTTCAACTCCTCGAACACAGTCTCAAGCTTATCCTGCGCCCATACGTAGTTGCGGTAGTTCCAAGTCTCCGGCTCGCGTGGAAAGATATTAAGTTCGAGGCCCGTCACTATTCCGAAATTGTGACCAGCCCCTTTCATGGCCCAACAGAGAACGGCGTACCTTTTGCGGTTAACCCAGATTTCTGAGCCGTCGGCTAGGACAACATTCAGATTGATAAGTTATCGCTGGTTAAGCCATGGAGCCCTTCAAAGCGTCCGTGGCCGCCACCCAGAGCTGGTCCCACCAGACCCACGCAACCGGCACTTCCGATAGCTAGCTGTCAGATTAGGGGACATCAGTTGTGTTGTATTGAGCGGCTAGTTGCTTATGCTATCGTACGCGTACTTCTTTTAAGTAGCTTAGCCACGGAACATATATATTTCGATTAAAGGGAGCCTTTCCGTATATGGGGTACGCTACGCACCCCCTAGCTAGCTGACACAACCCCTCAACGCCTTAAAACATTTTATCGTTACACTTTATTATTTCCTACAGCTAAAGCTTTCCATTATATCTTCCTTCGGGCGATTAAGTACTTCTAATTAGCTAATTTCTCCTCTGGAGTTGTTTATAAAGTATTCCTTTTCTGATTGAGGGCTTCCCTAATATCCATTAATTTTCATTATTTTCTGAAGCGCTTAGAGAGTTTGCGTAATAAGGATTTAGTTAGTCCGTTAGTTAACATATCGCCCGTAGGCATATAATTTATTTTGGTCAAATTCTTTTTTTGTTGCTTCTATAGCTAGTAGTTATGTATATTTACGCACCGCAACTTGTGTGCAGGCGAAGGAAGAAAATAAAAATAAAAATAAAATAAAACAAAGAACAAAGAAGAAAGAAAGGGGGAAAGAAAGAAAGAAAGAAAGAAAGAAAGAAAGAAAGAAAGAAAGAAAGAAAGAAAGAAAGAAAGAAAGAAAGAAAGAAAGAAAGAATTGGGGCCGGCGGGAAAACGACTGAGGTAAGGAGGGGGAGTCCGGACAATGGCAAAGAGAGGGAAGAGGGGAGAAGAGGCGATCTTATATATTTGAACGATTGACTAGTTAAGGTATGGGCGTCCCTACAGCCAGGACAACGACACGTGACACCTTGGCACGAATTCATACTTCTGCATCATGTCTCTCGGGCTCCGAAAAGGCTGCCAACCCGTGATTTCCTTCTGGCCCAACAGATGACGCGGACATCCGTATTGTCCCTCGGGTCAAGAAACGTCTGCCGACCCGCGGTCCCCTTCTACGTCCGCATCATCTCCCATCAGTCCCAGAAACGCTTGCCAGCCGGCGATTCCCTTTGGATCCGCATCATACTCGCTCTCCACCTCGTCTGCCATGCCCCAATTATGCTCAAGACGGTCGAGTTTCTGGAGAATGTAATCCATCTTCACAGGATCGCGATTGTTTCTGAGCAGCTCAGACAGCAGCAGCTTGTAGACAGCCACGTACGCGCTGTTTAGCGCCGCGACGATCCAGCCGTGGTAGATGCTCACGATCTCGCCGGCGAAGACGAGCCGGCCCTCGGCGGCAGGCATATGCATGTCCCCGAAGAAGGTTGCAAACTGCCCCGGTGCCAGAGACGCGACGTGGCTGAGCGCCAGCGGGTCGCGGTCCCAGTCGTGCACGTGGTATTCCAGCACCATGCGGCGCAGGTCCGCCTCCGGGTAGCTGTGCATGGCAGCCAGGTCGGCCATAACGTTGTCGAAAATGGCCACCTGCGCGCCGGGGTCCGAGCTCATGGAGAGCGCACCAAGGCGGGAGGCGTCCTGGGCCCAGTTGTAGCAGGCCATGAGGACGCCGGGCTCACCCGCGGCCGTGTTGAGCGCGTGCGAAGGGTAGACGACGATGCGCGTCGGGCGGTCCGTCTTGCCTATCCCTCCTTTGGTAATGCCCTTGTCTTCGGCCCACCAGCGACGCTCGAACTTGATGCCGACTTTGATGCCGCTGTCGTAGTGCAGGATCCGGATGGCCTCGCGATGCACGTAGCGGAGCCCGGCGTCGCGGAGGTCTATACGCCTAAGGCAGGGGGCCGTGGTGGTAGTAATGACGTGGCTGTAAACTCTCTCGACGGGCTCCGCTACAAACGCTCGCTGCATTGTCACCGCCATCTCCCCGCCCTTCTTGCGCGAGATCTTGGTTACCCGGTAGTTATAGAGCGGCCTTTTTTCGAGCTTTCCCGCGAGCCTCTCGGCGACGATGTCAGAACCTCCGTTCACAATCCACCAGACGGAGCCCCCCTCCTTCGTGACGGGCTGGGCGTCGTGGGTAAGGGGTACGGTGCCGGGATTCTTGAATTCGATCGATTGCAGGAGCCACGTTAGGAAGGACACATCGAAATATCCCGTTCCCCTGACACTGCATCAGTAATTACTACCTAACAAAAAGCGTTGGGTTTTGCTAGCCGCTTACATGGTCATTATTTCGCACCAGTTGGTCATATAGTATGGCCCGCGGCTAGAGTCTGGTCAATACTTGTACTGTCTACAGCACCTCAGGCAGCGTGGTCTCGTCGGTGCTGGCCCCGAGCGGCACTTGGTTACTTACGGGTCTTCACCAGTCTCGGCCGGGTACTTCCCAATCAGGTACGCTCGTAGAGACGTAGCCTCCATGTCGATTTTCATGAGCTCTTCCCATGCAGAATCAAAGTCTTTGATCAGACGCTTCTTCCATTCGTCGGCAACCTGCTTGAGGATCGTCCGGTAACCCATCTGTACGAACCTTTGCAGCGGGAAGCGCATTAGCGAAAATGGCAAAGGATAGGTAAGGTAGACAACGTGGAGGCAACGTAATGCACTGACCTATCACTCACCGCGCCCCCATTACTAATGCTCACTTGGAAGGGGTCCACGCCCTGGGGCCGGGAGCTGCCCGACACGAGGATGTTGTTAAATAACATCGGGTTATTCGGCCCACTGAAGTGGTAAGGTATCAGAGTGGCTTGCTTGGGGTCCGGGCTGGTGTCCTTCTCTATGCCCAGGAGCTTAAGGAGCTTGAAGGTCCTGGTCATGATCGGGGTGTCGGCAAAGAGTATAGCGCCGACTTCGTAGTAATCGCCGTCTTCCGGGGTGAAGCGATGCGTCTTGACACGCCCGCCGGGCCTGTTCGACGCCTCTATAACCTCATGCTCGAGGCCGAGGTCTTGCAGGATCAGGGAGGCGTAGAGACCCGCCATGCCACCCCCGACGATCCCGATGTTGAAGCGGACGGGCTGAGGCTGTACACCGTGGGGGATCTTGCCAAAATCCACGTCCTCCAAGCCAGGCGGGGCGAATTGCGGGTCCAGAATATGGGCATCAACAGGTGGGTGTGGGTGCAGGTCAAAGACGATCGATTTCTGCCGCGCCGCACATGCCTGCTCTACCTGACGCCGGATGGTGTGCTTCGCGATTTTGGCGCGAAGTGCCGAGATAGCAGAAACGTCATACTCCATTTCCATGGGGGATTTTTTTCGGTGGCAGCGTGAAGTAGGAAGGCAGATACAGAGTCGATAAAGGCAATGTCCAGGTCTTCAGCAACTTGGGTCATATCAATGTCAGCGTTGCCTGCACATCCAAGTTGTCGCTCGAGATGTGAAGGGGGCCCCCGGCGGTATTTGAGTTCAATAACCGAAACGGTTAATGCAGAAGCACGTCCTTGGGTTCGGGCATTCCTAGATTCCCTGCTTCCTCCTAACATGTCTAATATGCCTTATACCTAAGAAAGAGGCAGTTCCGTGCTTGGCATTGCCACGTCGCCATGTACTCGGATGGCGTTGGCTTCTACGGAGCCAATCTACTCCCGCCTTTCCAGCTCGACGTCGGTCTCTCTAGCTCGTTCAATGCCATGAGTATGTCTCGCCCCGTTTTCACATAAATCTTGTGGCGAGCCTGCCGCTGGATATTAGGTATCCACGCCTGATTCGCGGAGAAACTCGAGCCTACTCTTCTCGCGCGTTTCTCGGCTCCCCGGCCTCTGGGCATAACTAGAAATCCCTTTGCTCTACCTGCTACGTATCACAGCCCGCTACATCTAGGTAATTCTAATCGTAATTCGCACAGAAGATATGCTGAAATGCTATCAGGGCACCCATCCGAACCATTCATGCGAGCTATCACTGGTCAGCCGCCGCCGGGTCTCGTCACCTGCAACTTTAGCTGCCCGGTTCCGGCTCTGACAGCACCAGCAGCCGCACCTCAATGCTCTCCCTCGGCCGCCTGTCTGGACTCCACGGGTTACTGAGGTGGAATGCTGCGTGTGGAGGTGTCCCTGTCCCAATTAGAAGTCAGCCGTTGTGATGGCCGCCAAGTTGCCAAATGCTCACTTGGATGCTGTCGAGAGACTTACGAATGCTATCCCCCCCAAACTCGGCAGAATCAAATACCGTGAAGGCGCAAACCTCGTTCTTGGTCATCCTAGACAGGTAATAGAATCGAAAGTCCTTGTTGTACTTGACTAGGTATGTCCTGCGGACGTTGTCGGCACTTGCGTGGGCTGAGTGGACGAGATCCGATGGCTTAACAGTTCGCGAGTCGCACATAGCTAAAGGGAGATCTTCGACCACGTCTACCAGCGGACGCCAGATGCTACTTGCCCATGGCTGGGTTAGCTCCTTCACTACATTAGGTACACTTTGAAGCACCCTGGCCAAAAGCAAACACTGACTTTATGACCCGGACGCGGTATTTGTTGACGATCTGATTCGTCTCCTCTTGCCCGAACTGTCGTCTCAGCCATTCCAAAACCCCTAGCGGCGATTGATCTAAAACACGAGAGTCAGATCCGTCCGCTGACACACTGGCAAATGATCAGGTATGTAATCGGGTAGGCACTTACCAACGTGAACGGTCATCGCGGGCGGCATCTTGTAGGTTCCTGACAGGTCCGGATGAAGAGGAATGTCGCTGCGGGAAGCTTCTGCGCTCCGGAGCTGCCAGCACATCAGCCAGTGATTGGAATTGAAGCTTTCATTGTCGACTCGAGCTCTGAGTTTCACGCCACACTCACCCTGAAGTCGAACATCTCGCACCTTTGCACGTTTTCAGGAATCAAATCTTGCACGAAACTCTTCAGGGCCTCTACGTATATCTCCTCGATTTCGCCCTTGTCTTGCCAGTCAACGACTGCCGGAAGAGCGTGCTCGCGATATTCAAAGCCCTGCGTGGCGAGGGTGAATTCCTTCTCCCGTCCACGGATGTCCTGCACTGGTTGAGGCGGCGGCTGATCGAGAATAATATTGCACGCGCCATCGATGAAGTTACGATACGGGACTTCGCGTTCGTATAGAGGCAGGTCCTTCAGATATGTGAACTGTGCCACTTCGTCCATGGCTGGCATTGATGTCTGGCGGCGAGCTGGATGTGAGAGAGAGAGAAAAAGAGAATGGAGCATGGCGCTGACCACGAAAACCGTTTACAGAGGTAGCTAGATTCCTACCTGGCGAGAAGGGTATGTGCGCATGGCAGGCATCTGTGCTCTGGGGGAAAAAGATGCATCAGCTCGCAGGTTTTGGCCTCGCCCACCTCACCAGCTCTGGCAGGTAGACCGAGATTAGCGGCTTCGGGCAAATTCCAAACCTCATAATCCGCGGAAAGAAACAAAAGGATGCCACGTCGGTAACCTCGGGATGAAGGACTGCGGAGCCAAGGCGGACTCGAAACGTCCGGACCATTGGCGATGTGTTCTGCTCTCCAAATCTGGCTCGGCGGATACCAACTGCAGGCAGATCGGAGTTGATGACTGGGGAATCCACACCAACTGCAGGCAGATGGAGTTGATAATTGGGAAATCCAGCGCTAACTGCAGGCAGATGGAGTTGATGATTGGGGAATCCAGCACCAACAACTTCACCCTGCGTGCGCTAGGAGGGTGAGATGGGTCCAAGGATTGAGACAGCAGGGCCAAGAGGGTGCGCCATCAGACAGATGACCAGCCCCGAAGAGTTTGGGGATGGGGACTCGAGCCATCCTCGCTAACCTGGCCCCCGCAGGCCGGTCAGGTTGCCCTAGTCATCCGGTTTTAAAACACATAAATTGTCGTGTGCCGCTCAAGTCAGGCATTCTCAGAAGCCTCCAGATCTTTCCTCCTTACCCACCAGCAACAAGCCGAGCTCCTAGCGCATCCCAACCCATATCTCTGTAAGCACCTACCCTTCATGACCCGGGCGCTGAAGAGCAGCGTGTCAGCAAGAACAGCCCGAGTCACTGCCCCCGAGTTCCCATCGCTATCTCCAACCCCCATCCCCAGGCCACGTCACGCACAGCCAATTCTCGTCCCTTCAGTGAAGGGGAAGCGGGTTCGTGTTGTCTAGTCTAACCTCTCGTTTCTAAGGTCGAAGGCGTAGGAGAAAATATCAACTTGACGCGCATCCACCAGCATTTCCTCAATGCACGCCAATCGCGAGAGCCAAGGCCGAGAGATAGCAGGGACGGACTGGGCTACGGTTACCGATCAGGCCTCGGCGGACGACAAGCGCAAGGAGCCATGGAACAAGCCCGCAAACGGCCCGAACAGTGTCGGTGACGGTCCTACTGGGGACGGTACCGATGGTGACGATGACGGTCCTACCCGAGGCGGTAACGATGGTAACCATGGCGGTTGTACGTATGGTGGTAAGAGGGGCCCGATATACAATGATGCGTATACTTAGGCAGCCAGGGAGCCAAGAGCTGCACCCCCTTTCGGCGCCTTGGCTCGGGACCAGGGCTTGCAGCTCCTGCAATGGTGTATGGCACACCGCCTAGGTTAGATACTAGCACTGTTTGGCAAAGAGTGAAAGAGAACCTTGCTCTGTAACATGGAACCAATTGTGATGGAGTGTAGCGTGCGTGCCTTAGGGGACATGGTACTTGGGTGCCCCACCTCGTTAGAACAAAAGGGAACACAACGCGTTCCTGCCAAGAAGAGTACAGCGTACTGCTATGTACATTAGCTTAAGATTTCCCCGGAGCGCAAGAGTAGGGCGTTTATCTGACGGAAGGCCAAATGGCGTTAGTTGCAACACTTTTCTGAAGGTGGGTAGCACTCTTTTTTTATTCGCCCACACTGCCCAATCAACTTCTGCAGGAAAAGCTACCTTTAGCCTTCTAGCCGGCTACAGTACGCTTAGTTTCCGTTTTAGGCTTATGACCCGCTAAAAAATTGTTGCAGTACGCGCCATCTGGCCTTCCGTCAGATACCGCGGTTCTGGCCCCACTTGCTCCATAAGCCCCATTATGCTAAGCCCTACCAATACAGTAATAACCTTAAACGAACTTCATGTATAGAGTATGCGAAAGCCCCCTTACGCTCTTTTGGTTTGTGTCTCACAGAGATAACGCAGGTGGAGTCAAATAGTGAGGTAGTTTCGATTCCTAACAGCGCTAACGGTCTTCGTTATTTGGCTCAACTTAGCGCTATTAGCTGTGCGCCTAGGAGGCTATGGGTGAGTTCCCGCTTTACCGCAGTTAGCCCCAATCACGCTGCATTTGGTTACCCACCAAGGCGGCGAGGAACGTTTCGATATATCACTACGTACGGGGGCGCACATTTGTTAGTAGACCAGCTACAGGTGTACACCCTCGCAGGATTAATGCAGTTAGTGCTCTATTCGCCCTGGTTTTTGTGACGGTAGGGTACGACTGGTGTCAGCTAACTGGGGGGTGCGTAGCGTACCCCATATACGGAAAGGTCACATACTGATCGGCTCATATATGTTCGGTGGCTAAGCTACTTAGAGTTGTACGTGTGCAACAGCACCTGCAACTAGCCGAATACAACAACGCAACTGATGTCCCCTATATCTGACAATTAAAAGTCTTACTGCCTTTAATAAGCTGAGCTCGGAACAAAAATTTAGCGTAATAGCTCCACCAGATTACTTCCCTAAAGGCTAGGAGTTCGATTCCTGTAAAGCGCATTTCAACACTAAGCATAGTAAAAAGTGTATAATGAATCAATCAGCTGTTGCCCCCGGTTCGGCGCCAACAACTGAGGGGGTGTGTCAGCTAAGTAGCAAGATAAAATCTTGTACTTAACAACCCTGTCTTTTGGTTCAGCCGTACGCGACAACTGTCAGATATAGGGGACATCAGTTGGGTTGTATTGGATAACTAGCTGCAGGTGCTCTAGAACGCGCACTCCTTTTTTATGGAGTTTAATCACGGAACCTATATGTTCCGATCAAAGGGAGTTTTTCCGTATATAGGGTGCTAGCGTACCCCCTGCTAGCTGACATATCCCCTTAACGCCTTAACGTAATTACGGCGTTAATTATTATATTTTATTACTTTTTAAAGCCACAGCTTTCCATTTTACTTCTCCGCTGATTAAATCCTTTTAATCAGCCAATTCCTCCTTTAAAATCACTTGCAGATTGTTTCTCCGCCGATCGAAGACTTCCCTAATATCCATTAATTTTAGCTATTTACAGGTTCCGACTTCCCAACCCCCTACGCAGCCAGGGTTCCTGCAGATGTAGGCGTTTCTCGATAGGCATCAGGCAGGATGCCCTCAAGTAGGCCCTTGATCTGCAAGGTAATCGCCTTGGAGTACCACCTCTGTGCCGTGGTGCCGCCCGCAAGAACCCACACGTTGCTTTGGTGTTCCTGCCGCTTGTACAGCCCGCGGGTCTCCCCTTCTGCGTCAACTCCCCAGATCAGCTCCATCTTGTTCGCAATGGCTTCCGATCCCCTCCCGAGTGCCTGTGCAATGCCCTTCCTCCCATCGCCGCTCCCAAACCCGGTACACCACACGATAGCGTCAGCGCTGAGACTGGTCCCGTCGCTCAACTCCAGACCTTCGGACGTGTAGGCAACGGGCGTGACCCCGGACCTTACGCCCACTTCCTAGTAGCTAGAAGCTCAGTACCAGGCGGCATGTCGACGAAATGTCCTCCACAACGGTCCAGGAGATGGAATATTATGTCCGCTTTGGTGGAGTCGCGGACCCGAAACCCGACCTCTCTAACCGCATCGTATCGATCCCTATCGATGGTTAACAGAACACCATATTCGGTACAGCACAATTGTACTCACGGCTCGGCTTCAGACTGCATGGCATGTATACGAGCAAGAAGCGGTCCGCCAACTGCCAACGGACTGCCGTGGACAATGGCATCACCGGTCTCGGCAGCGACATGGTCGTAGACTCCGAGGCCCACCGGGTGCCGAAAGCAGGTCATTGGCACAACATATGTCTCTGATCGCTGCACCATGGTTGTCCCCAGGCCCGCTTTGTAACAATCCCCCATGATGTCGAAAGCAGTGTTAGCCGACCCAACAACAATGACAGACTGCAATAAATGTTAGCCCCCATACGCGTTCAAGGTCATTCAGCCCGAAGAAGAATTGAGCAAGTACCCTTGTACCATTCACCGCCAGCTCTTTGGCATTTTGAAAATCAACCGAGTGCAGCACAGATCCTCTGAAGAGATCGACGCCGGGGATATCGGGTATGTATCTTCCTGCATATCCGGCTCCATGTGCGAGGACGAGGAATTTAGCTGTCACTTGTCTCTCCCCACCGCTACAGGCAATCTGCGACTCCCAAATTTTCCGGTCTTCGTGGTAGGAAGTCGATTCCGGTCTGCTTTCGTAAAGCACTCTGGCGTTGAGGTCAAATTCCTCGGCGAATCGAGACATCTGAGCCGACAGTTCACTTCTGGTCAATGAAGAGCCAGTGTCCTCCGGATATGCTGGTGCACGTGTAAGCGGTTAGAAACGGAGCGAAGAAGGAGCGGACGATGTAGACTCACGGAGGTAGGGCGTCTCGCAGGAGGATTTATATACGTGGAATCGCATGCAATCGTATCTTCGCGCCCAGTTGTCCCCAGCCTTAGCATTTTTCTCAATAATCACGAACTCCACCCCCAGCGCTTTCAATCGCGCACCAAGGATGAGTCCCCTGAGAACATCAGCCAGTCTGCTGCTTGTCTCTGCTACGGATGTGAAGCTGCTCACGAGTTGCCACCACTAATTATCAATACGTCAGTGGAAATCCTGCGGCTGTCTGGTAGGGGTGCTGACGGCTCTGAAGCAGTTGCTCGTCTTCCGGGAATGACTCGAAGTCGCTCATCCAGTGGTCAAGGACCAAATCTTCCACACAACCGAGCCTTCCGCAATTTCGGGCACCAACAGAATGATGCCCTTGCAAAAGGCACGTGGGGATTTTGTTCTGAAAGTGAACTCGCTATTGACCCATTTCTTCCGCGCAGGATTAGTAGTGCCATTGGCCGTAGCGGGAGGGTTGGGACCAACCACTTTGTCCTCAATTCCCAAAACCATTGCGGATTTGAAGCTAATTTCGTGAATTCCGCGCTTCTGGTGTAGCTCTCCTAAGGTTGATGTAACAGCACCATGGCCATTGAACGTTCTCAAATGGGCAGTGAGCGCTAATGTGTCTCTCCAATGACACCCGGCGGCCCGAAAGAGGCTGGCTACAGCCAGGGGATCAGCGCCGTCTAGGGCCACCGAAAGCTGACCCAGGACTTCGTGAGCGGCGGCTTCTGCGTCGACTTTCTCCCAGTCCATGAGACCAACGGTATGAGGAAGCGGCCGGTAGACTTTGGTCTGGAAGTTGACCTTGGATGGGAATTGCGTTGGCTTCATGGTACTGGACATAATTTTCAGTTGGGCTTTGAAGACAGATGGGAAAGGGAAGGCGGCGGTCTTATAATTATACCTATGCTTGCGTCACCCTAGGAATTTGAATGTCCTGATTGCTGCTCTGCGCTCGCTCAACAAAGCCTTGATATTTGCCATCCAGTGATGTCGCTGAAGTGTTCTCGGCGGGGGTCCTTAAACTTGCGGCACCGTAGCAAGTGTGCCACGGTTTGTCATTCTTCTCCACAGGAACACTTTGTATCCGTCGCTGCCAGGACTCTTCGGTTGAAGAGAAAGCCCCTAAGTCCAGTCTTCTCGGTCTGGAGTTGGACCAGCATGGAGCCGTCTTTCTTGGGTCGGCTTTCGTGGAGTCGTAGTACCTTTCGGGTCCGAATTGGGAGGAGTCGAAAACTTGTTGTGACCTCTGGTGGCCACCGGCCATCTCTGGAGATACGAGGGTCGTTAAGTCCGTCTGCGTTCACTGGACCTGGAACTCATGGCCGCAAGCCGGCGCATCTTGTACAACTGTCGATGCAAGGTTGCATTGCAACCGTTGCAAAAGTATTCTTAAGCACGTGGGAACCGCACTGTTAAAGATGTCGACTTGATATATTCAGTAGATGCTAGACAAATCTCTTCCCCACGCAGACCCCTCGATTTCGTAGTTGGGTACCGCATGAACTATAGATTTTGGGTCGACTCCATCTTTCGCAAGCAGAAGCTTGACTGGACAAGTCTTGGGAGCCGTGAGAGGCCGGCCATTGTCGCCGCGAATCCTGTGATAGGTGATCATTGATTGACAGCAAGGTGAGAAGCTTCCATGACGCCTGTGAAGTTCTGTTTGCTGCGGGCCTTGGTAGCATATGCCGAGGTAAATTGTGGGTCCCAGCATCTTCGGGACTCAGACTCGGCGGTATCCGACGTTCCAGCCGGATGTCTCGGTGCGGTTTAGCGAGCGCCAGCACCCCACGTTCTCTGTTAATTGTCCCCCCGTGGGGATTGGGGAGAGCATCATTCTTCAACCTAGGTACGAATGGTCAGTTATCTTGAATTGGTCCCCATTTGGAGACCTTATCTGTTCTTGAGGTTAAAATAACATGTGCTAGTCCTTGAAGGTGTCTGAGACCTCCCCATGTTCCCTGGACCTCTAGAGACGAGCACTTACATTAATCTGTGAAATTATCCCCAGAGCAACCTCTTAGCACATCCACAGACTTCAAGTTCAACGACTAAGGCACAAGATGGTTCCGGAAGCGGCCGCCAACTCGAGGACCACCCCTCGCGACGTTGCAGACCTCGACGAGCGTCTACGGGAGGGCATGCGCCTGACCAACAACGCGTGCAAGTCAAGCGACTCGAATGTAGGGCGCACGCCTTCTCTGAACTGCCTACATCTTTCACCTCTCACCTAACGTCCCCGAGCTCAGGACAAGACGACTATCGACACGCTAGGACTGGATGGACACCATCTTCCCTCATCTCACACTCCACTCCGCCCGCTTCCCGCCAGCTACGGCTCTGGCTACGGCTCTGGCTACGGCTCTGGCTACGGCTCTGGCTACGGCTCTGGCTACGGCTCTCCCCTCCGCCTCCGTCTCTGGGCCCGAGTCCCCAATCGCTACCTTCGTCTTCACCGTCCACCAGGAGCACACGAATCGCCTCGGCAACCTCCACGGCGGCTGCACCGCCACCCTCTTCGACTACTGCACTTCTATCGTCCTCTTCCCTATCGCCCGCGCGGACCGTTAGCAGTACCTCGGCGTCTCCCGCAGCCTCAACTGCACTTACCTGCGCCCCGTCCCCTGCGGCACCGAGGTACTCATCGAGTGCAAGGCCGTCAACGCCGGCAAGCAGCTGGCACTCACCCGCGGCGTCATGCGGCGCAAGTCAGACGGGGGCGTCTTAGCCACCTGCGAACACAAGTTTAATACTGACCCGCCTCTGGAGCTGTGATTGCGAGCTTCTCTTGGGCTTCCTGTGAAATGTTTTAGTAGTCCTCCATGAAGTGGAGAATATGCTGGACATAATAACGCCCAATTTTGTATACCGACGCCGGCATGCCCCTAAGGTAATGCAATTTATAGAACGCCGAATACACTACCCAACCATTAGATCATCTCATAAACTCCCACCCTGTACGTTGCCTTTGCTGTAAAAAAGTCATACCTTCATATACCCGTTCTTAGTGCCCATCACTGCTTCTGATAACCTTACCCGTACGAACGTCTACTGAGATATACCGTGGCGTCAGTTACCTCCACGTCCCTCTCCTCTTGCACCTGCGCCTCTATATCCGAATTCAGCTAAATCCTTTGAATTCCCACATACAGTAAAAAGTTAAGAAGCTGATACTACTACCATGGAATTCAAGCCCAAGACGCCTTTTGGATTTAAGGTGACATATAATGTTACGGGAAATTGCGAGCTGGCTCCGAACAAACTCTGACTGAGAAGGTAATTCTAAGTACCTCGAAAAGTATACCTTTAAAAATCATTATATGGTTAAAACAATGAAATTTACGGTGTCTATTTAGAGTCCTTGTAGTAGTTTAACTACTATAAGCCTTGAGTGTCTTATCTCGTTAATGTTCGATAATAGCTCCTATTGAGACCGTTGTTTTGTACACTTGGTTGAGCCCTGCGGCTATATACTTGTATTCCGGCAGGATTCCTAGACTTGACAAGTAATGTCCTTCCCGGTTTGACTAATTGTTTGTAACTAGCTAGTGTCGTACGCGAGGCGGGCTAGAGTCGCCTTGTTTCGACTTCTATGTAATCGGCCGCGGCGCTTTGACTGGCTACTTTATAGCTGACTGTCGGGAACCGAACAGCTGCAGGTTTGGCTGCTACTCCTAACCAACTATACTTACTAGTAGAAGCTGAAGGCTGTGTTTTGGTTGTTTACGAAGAGTGGTAGCGACCTTGGGTCTAATATGCGTAGGTACAAGTTTCGAATCACAGGCTCTCGTAGATGCCACCTCGGGTACGTATCCAACCTAGTCAGAAGCGTCGCGGCCATAAGCTTCCCATAGATTGTGTGATAGGGGGGGTCCCGAGCTCGATTGACACGCTGCAGTCGTCGTTGCGTGTTCCAATGGCATCCAGCCACAGATTTGCCGGGCTTGGGACGCCTTTCAGTGCCTTGGTGTGCTCCCTGGTGACCAAAGAAAGTGCCTTATGAGACATTATCTGAAGAACCTTGCCCAGATACTCCGCGCCGTGTCCCACGTGCTCTCGCGCTTGTTAACACCTCGTCCTGGGCACAAGCTTGACGAAACCCCCTCTTCTAGCCTTCCAGCATACCATGGATTGCCTCAACAAGCCGGTACAAATGGCTCATCCCATTCAGAAGATATTGCGCACTCCCACATATGACTCGGCCCCTGTGGTCTCCAAATACATTTAATATTACCACGGTATCAGCCTCAAATCTTATATCTCCTACGATGTTCATTTCGCCCCGCAAAGCGGGGGGTAAGACAATATCGGTGAGACAGGATTGGGCAGTACTCAGGGGGGCCTGCTAGGACTTACGCTTAACACCGTAGTACCCCGGAGTTTGATTTATAGTGCCAGGCCTTCCCCCTTTCGCCATCATATCTTCTTAAAACCAACATAAAGCGCTAGAACAAAAGTAGGTTGATAAGCCAATCATGCTAATAGAATTTAATTGGTCCTCGGCTCCTGATTGGAGGATCGGGAATTCACTGGCCCCATAGCCACCTGCCCGTTCTAAAGAGGTTTGACAGATGCAGTAACAAGGGACGTGTTTTCAAAGTGTGGTAGGCCACGGGGGGTGCCTGACCCAGGAAGCCGGACATGCCACATGCCCGACCTCCAGGCCGCGGGGATAAATGGTGTTCCCCAGAGTATATAGGGTTTTCCTGACATTTGGAGACGCCTAAGCTTGCAGAGCTATCTTACGGTATTATGGGTTAACGCTGAGTGCTAGCCGCGCAGCCAGTATTTCCCACTAGCAACGCCCCCTGAGCCAACGCCAGCTCAAGGCTGGGGAGAGAAGCTCGAGCCAGTTTTAGGCGGGTCCAATCAAGTCCAGCTGATTACGTCATCGGAGGCTATGTCCACACTAGCGTTCTGTCCCTAGCGTAGGTTCATTGGGGTCTGGTGATGCGTTGTAGTCCGAACGATTGATAAAATCGGCCTTCGTTTCTTAAAAATTCCGAACCGATGAATTTCTTTCTCGGATTTAAGCCAGGCCGAAGTTGCCAAGTCTAAGCCGGCCTACTGCAAGCATTCCCTCACATCAGGGTTAGGTGGAGCAACATTAAACTTTGGAGAGAAATCGAGATGAATAGCACCAGTATGGAAAGAGAGGGCACTGCACGGTCGCTAAGCCAAGCTCCCATCATTCTTCAACAGAGCACATCCACTAAAAGCACACCTACCTGTTACCGGGAATGATAGGTCGAAGCAGGACGAAGACGAGGGGAGACTATGTAAATCGCCAACCATCCGAATCCAGCTGCGTGTCCAACGAATTTAATGCACGCGGTGTCGATTCAGTTGGAATCAACCCCCCCGCCTCGCTGATTTCATTATCATTATTCTGAGATGGACGCCGCAATGGAGACAGACTGCCGACCTCAAGCCGACTCCACCATCCGAGCACCTCCGGATCCCATAATAGGCGAACGGGGCTCGTCTTAAAAGGTTGCAGGAGACTGTTGCCGCCTCTGCCGTTCGCCTGGGATGGCCGGACGTAATACAGAGTCTATTACGCCCCAGGGAAACGGCATTCCGTCCCGATGCAGGTGGTCACTAGCGGAGTACACTCGTCGCCCGGCACATCCGGATCCCTTGCAACAGTGCGTCGAATCAGCCCATGATCATGGCTTAAGTGAGAAGGTTGCGCTTTAACGGAACTCCAAGAACAATGATTTACAAGGAACATCTGGATGCCAAGATACTTAAAAGCACAACTCGCCGCATTCACGGGTCTAGTAGCATTAGCCGAGTCAGCCCACATCTAATGGACCGACCCGCGCGGTAATTCCGTAAGCCAAAGCCCGAGGTGCTCTACGTCGTCGAGAGAAAATGAGGAGGATGCTAACTTCAGTGTAAGTGTTTGACTACCTGACTGTTAATATAGGTGCATCCATACACCCGCTTTCTCTTAGGCTCCAGCTTTCGATCCAGAGTACTCCTATATTTCACCTGTTTTAAGTTATCCTTCACATCGCTATGGATACCCTCAACCGAGTCTGGAAGCATTTGGCCTTTATTCCGTGCCTCACCTCGGCCGCCTCTGCCTGCGTAGGCGGCAGCTACATACGCATGGGTGCCGTTCATGGTTCTCTTTCTCTAGCCAAGCGTGCAGACGAAGGCTACGTCGGCTGTGTCACTCCTGGTGCGTGCCCACCACCCTTACGTCAAGTAAACACTGAAATCTGTGCCTCGTTGGTCTAACTTAAATCACCCTTAGCACCGGTGACCTGTGAGCTCATCGGAACCTGTCCTTATGCCAATAACTCCGCCGGCCACTGGACCCCAGAAGCCAACATGCGCCAAATGCAGGTGACAGACGACGCCTACAATGCCCTAGATTTCTCCAGGTTCAACCACCGCGATGACACCATCGTGTACATGCCCGGAGAACGGGAACTCAACATGGCGCAGCACATCCAGGACATGATGAATATCTACGCCAGTTATCCCGACAACAGCGTCTCGAATCATCCGTACAAACTTACTTTCGGCGAGGGTAGCTGGACCATTGCCGTCTCAGACGTCATTGGGACCAACACGGGTCCCATTCAGGGCCCAGCTGGGTGGAGAGGTCCTACAGGCCGCCGCGTCAACTACGAATTTATGACAGCTGCTTACTGGGAGGATGGTCGAATCGTCAGGGAGCATATTTGGATGGACCTGATCACTCTGCAGCGCCAGCTGGGCTTCTTTCCGTCTCCCGTCTCCATCGACAGGACCCAATCCCTCTCTCTGAGCCCCTTCACTCTGCCACTTGCAGTGAACCCCGAAGAACATGTGTCGGAGGACAACAAGGGTTTCCATCAACAAGTTGAGTCGGCTTTCAACGACGGTGAGCTCAATGTAGAAAACCTCAGGTTCTCACCCAATGTCACGATCTTCACATCACGGGATGATACTCCAAACGGCCTCAGCAGCGAGCAGTTCCTAACCTTGGCCGAGAGGTTGAGAACATCCTTCTCGAATATCCGCTTGACCCCGAATACGATACTTGGCTCAGGCGACTGGACTGCGTCGATTGCCCGGCTCAGCGCCACGCTCACAGGCACTCTGAGTGTCCCCGAGTATATCTCCTCCATTCCTATTGTAGCCACCAACAACAGCTTCGAAGCGTGGCTTTATACCATTGCGCGCTGGCAGAACGGACAGATCACCCATCTGAAGCTCATGACTGATGAGCTGGCTATTCTGAGCCAGATTCAGTAGGGCAGGTCACGAAGATAGGTCCACTCACCGAAGGCTGCAGCACAGGACAGGATGATATGGTTTGACACTGCTCGTTGCTACCATAGTTTCTTCCTTCGTTCATGCTCTGTCCTGTACATATGAAATAGCTTATTAGACTCAGAATGATTTATGTTAGTGCAGAGGTGCCTTCCATATGAATACCTGCTGTACGACGAGATGGAAGCATAGGCATATTACGGATAGCATTCGTAGGCTGCGAAGGATTCGGTCACCGAAAGAATCGAGATCGGAAGGTTCTTGCATGTGATGAGAAAATTACGCGGCTCGAGACATTTGTCCGAGAGTTGGTTGACCTAGCCGATGAGGTTAATTAGTGCAAACAATGAAAAACGTGCCCTCTGGATAACGTATCGTGGTGTACTGAGCCGGTAGTGAAAATAGACTTAGTGAAAGGCGAAAAAGTTGAAAACAACTCGCGACGAGGAGGAGTAGGCTATATCATTAGTTTACCGCTCGTGTCGTGGCACCAGGATGTACTAGAAGTTATTTTCGCTATTTCTACGCTCTCGTCGTTTTCTGCTATGTGCAACTCGGAAATCTGTTAACTCAAGTGAGGCCAACACGTAGTCTTTTTTTTTCTACGTTGGAGGCGCCGTGATACCATGGACGACTCTTTTAACTCTTCCGCTAATCTAAGAATCCCACGTCCGCAACATGACTCGCAGATGCGAGCTTCGCAAAGAAGAACCAATCCTGGGGTAGGGAGCATGGCAATACACGCACGGTCCTCCCGTCAGACCTAGCTGAAGCTGATCAAACAGCTAAGCGTTGGCTTAGTTTGATCAACTTCTGAAGGGAGATAACTCCATGCAGCTCTGGGACAGTTTTCTCTCTGTTGTAACTGTTTTTATGTTATTTAAGGAACCTCCGCTAGCCTCTCTTTCTATCTAGGACCTAGAAGAGGTCAGGAACCTGATAATATATCTTCTTCAGCTGTATATGCTTCCGTGTGTGATGTCAGGGTCTCATACCTCCTCACACCAACCGTATCCCGATCATGGGCCGGCGACGGGTGAACAAAGAAGGCGGGGAATCCTTCTGCACCGAACCGCAAACCCGGGCTGCCGCGGGATCTCCCTACAGCCTCCCGTTGAATAGCCACCGCCACCCATAAACGTTTGCTACGCAACATTCGTTCACCTTTTGGGCCTTCCATTTGCCACGCCTTAGGTATGGAAGTGAAAGCGGGTAGCAGGTAATGGCGGGAAGGTGGTTAAGGTTTTATTCGAGAAGCTTTACGACGTCGGCGCGGCCTGCCTCGGCGGCCCAGCGCCAGACCCAGCTGAAGACTAGTCGGTCAGGTGAGCCTGTCAGGTGAGCCTTACTGAAGGTCACTTGATGTGTTATGGTTCAGCTCTCTCTCAGTCGCAGCTGTTTTTACATGTATTTAATGAGGCTTTGCAACCCTCTGTTTCTAGCTCGGACCTCTTGGAGGTCAACCTGATAAGTTATTCTTCAGCAGTATATGCTTCAGTGTGTGATGTCAGGGTCTCATACCCAGTATAGCGGCGTCTTACCGCTGCTGTCCTTAGCGACCTTGTTAACGCCCAGTTCAACGAACAGCCTTACTATATCGGCGCGGCCTGCCTCGGCGGCCCAGTGCAGCAGCGTCTTACCGCTGTTGTTTTTAGCGTCCTTATCAACGCCCAATTTGACGAGCAGTTTCATAACGTCGGCGCAGCGTGCCACGGCGGCCCCATATGGCGGCGTCCAACCGTTTCTGTCCTTAATTTCTTTGCCAGCGCCCAGTTCGATGAGCAGCGTTATGATGTCTGCGTGGCCTGCCGTGGCGGCCTAATATAGCGGCGTCCCCCTACTACTATCCCTAGCCTCCATGTCGGCGCCCGCCTCCTTGTTGTTACCTGGCTTAATAAGCCACTTAGCGATTTTTTCCATTCCCTTTATTACTGTTAAATGTGAGATAAGCGAGGGTGCGACGCTAACCACAAGACCAAAAGATCAGCAATTCCAAACCCCAATTGGGGTTTGGACACACAAATCCACCTTATAAGAGCGCATGCACGCTGCGACGCCACGCATGTCGTTGCAGCCATAAAGTCGGTAATATTTCACCTTGCTTAGTTGAAAATTGATACCAGGGAAGATTGAGGCGCAGCAGCAAGAGGACGCAACTCAGCGGGAAAGCCAGAGCCTACTGGGGAGAGCCAGCTAGCTCAGTGGCTATTATCAGGGGTAATGAAATTGCAACTCCACCACGCACCAAACTACACCGCGCGTACTTAGACATCTCATAGCTCTGCCGAGATATGTGGCGGTAGCTTCGGACGTCCTGCTGAATGTGTTGACGACTTCGAGCTGAACGAACCGCAATAATCTATCTTCATCTTCTCTTTCAAGCTTCCTGTAGGAAATATAGCGACAGCAGGTGAGGCTACCCAAAGGAAGCAATGAGGTTACCCTGAAAGGTTTAGTATGTGAATAAGTGCAGGGTAGACTTAATCAAGAAAGGAGGAAATCTCGAGGTTTGACGTAGGTGTATATGCTGATAATTAATCAAGCTATGAACTTCCTGTAACGACGAGGGAAAAGCAGAGCTTTATATTTGCATGAATAACTGCATTATTCAGCAGATTATTTACTTGTTAGTTCGTATTTTCCATCATTGATTAAGGGGTAAATAATGGAAAGATATGGAAAGGTGTGGAAAGCTGCGTAACCCTTTTGCCACCTCGAATAGGGGTGGACCCACTTTTCCCGGAGGAGACCTCCGAATTCCTCGACTTCCTTCCGGAGACGCTTTCGGCGCTGCATCAAGGCGCGAAGTCTAGCCCTGCCGGGTTCAGCCTTTTCTCGAAACCCCGCAAGATCAAATGTTGCCTCAAATAGCCGGCTAGCCGCCTCTGTAGCCCTCGTGGCTTCGGTCGCAACGAACTTTCTATGAAGCTGCGTGGAAGGCTGAAAGAGGTTGCGAGCGGGATGAGCCCGACATTTTGACGACATCCTAAACGTCGGGATCGATCACCCCGTCCTAACCTTTTGGAGCAAGCAAATCCACGCACGAGACAGGTCAACTGGCGGCTCCTGCAGGATGTAAGTCGGCAGGTGTAGTATAACAAAATCAATTAACGAATGCTGTCTCGTAGGGCTGAATCTATATATTTTGTCCTTGCAATCCTAGGGCCACAAATTGATGCCCTTTTGAACAAATCGCCACATCTGCCGACAGTATACTACGTATTACTTTAGCTTCGCAAAGGGCTCGGCACCCGCCGCATATTCCTCCCAAGTCGTTAAGGGATCCTCGACATATTTGTGCGATTCATCGAGGGGTTCGCCGCCGTAGTAGCCGAACTCCTCCAGCAGTCGCATGTTCTCGTAGAACTCGTCGACGATGTAATCAGGGCTGCCCTGGCTCTTCATGAACCCCCGGAACATCTCCTCGGGGACTTGGAAGAACCGTGCGGTCTTCCCGGTCTCAGGGAAGAGAGCCTTGAAGGCATCGACGATCTCCTGGGCCGTCACGTAGGCGGTGGCACCGAGGAAACGCTTCCCAAGGAGCGCCTCTCTGTTAAGCACGATCGCCTTGATATACTTGCCCGTGTCGCGGGGATCGTATATCGGGATAGGCGAGCTCGCAGCAACTGGCAGCCCGAAGGTCCAAGCGTTGTCAGGGGGGGACGGCTTGAACATTCCGCCAGGGATGTTTGACATGTAGAAGCCTGGCATGAAGAATGTAGCTGGGATTCCTAGTTCCCGCACGTAATCCTCAACCTCTGCTTTGCTGTCAAAGTGGTAGACATGCGGAAGCTTGCCGTTGGAAACTGCAAGTTACTGTCAGCTTCGAATTCACGGACGTAGCAAGGCGTTCGGTACCCACGTTTATTAACGTTGTAGAGAGAACTCCAGATATAGTGCTGAACACCTGCTTCCTGTTCACAAAGTCAGTATCTCGAGTTGCAAAACTTCCGAGCTACACTAACCTTGGCAGCGTCCGCCAAGTTCTTGCCCTGTTGAACCTCGAGCTTCATATCGGCCTTCTCCCAGTAGTTGGTGACGCCGTAAGCGGCGTATGAGCCAGCCAAAGCTTTCACTAGCGATGTCTTATCATTGATGTCGGCCTACAATCGCGTCAGACTGAGGATTCCTATTCCTAAAGGGTGTTATGGATTTCTTACAGCAACGACCTCAACACCCTGCTCGGCGAGCTTTTTGGATGAGTCTTTGGAGACATCACGAGTAACGCCGCGGACGGCCCACTGGTTCTTCAACTTTGGGTCGTTAAGGAAGGTCGATATAATACCACCGCCTTGCGCACCCGTGGCGCCAAAAACAGTGATGATTTTCTTTCCGCTCATTGTTCTGGAGAAGGGTCTGGCAGTTGTAGAGCTAATGAATTCGACTTCGAAGGTCGCGGAGTTGGCAGGGGTATTGTTGCGAAAGAAGTCACTCTGTAGTCGAGCGAAGTGTCAAGTACAAGGAGATTATGTAAAGGTCTTGAATTGGACTCAGGGGGCTAAGTTGATTAGAAACGGGATGCTTGATGCTGGGCAGAATTATCGATTAACTCGAGGATGAGGCCAATACTTATATAGAACATACAGCGCTCAATGGTGTCGAATTTAGTCATAACGAACTAGGCATACGTTCAATCCTATGTAAACTTCCCCCAAACGTTAGCAATGTCGCCCTTAATCCAGTCCGACGGCCTGCGGAGGGCCAGACAACTGCATGACAACATGACTACTAAGCACCTCGCTGCTCCTGCAGTGATGTGGGGGCTTTCCTAATGCGACTCGGTCGTTCAAGATGACCAATAAGTTCGGATCACTGATTCAGCAGCTCATCGCGACGTTGCAACTCTCCGTCGAAGATCCTCTAATTGGCATGGTGTGGCTGAATTGGAAAGCTTTGATTATGAAGCAAGCAAAGATTCGCTCTTCGTGCTGATCCTGCTGGCGCTAATCGCGTTGTTAGGTAAGTTTTGGTAAGCATCGCCAAGCAGCTAAGTACGCCGTAAGCAGCTAGTAGTCTAGCTACATGCCGGACCCTTCGATCCCCAGATTTCAAATATTGGCTGAGACGGCCCCGACGAACTTAGCGATGTTATAAAAGTTAGGGATGACGAGAATTCTCGTAATGATTAGGTCAGCTTTATAATCTCGCAGAAATGAACGCCATTATGACTCTGGGCTTCTTCGCTTATTCACATTCAAGAGGTGTTGTTAGACACAGCGTAGTATTGGGATGTTGCTACCTGCCGTTGTATTGATCTCGGAATCCTGTCGACCGGGTCGGTCCCAGGGTTGGATGTCATAGTAGGCTCATGCTAAATGGGTGTGGCTGGTGTGATCCCCCACCTTAAAGCCACAGGTAATCTCCAAGGCTTCCTGTATATCGACGGCGGCTATGGCCGGACATGTCGAGCTGATTGGTGACAAGCTTGCTGAGGGTACCCTTGCCGCTACCCGGGGGTCCAAGGACGAAGGCGATGCTATAGTAGCGTTAACTGGGTAGAACTCTCCTTTTTGGGTGCGTTAGGAAGTAAAGCTTATTGTTTTAATGGTAAACGAAAATGATGCCAGTTTTTGAATGAGATCTTGCTAGGCTCAGCTCCAAGATGAGAGATCTCACAAATGAGTCGTAGGGACTGAACAGCCACGAAGTGAATCACAGATTAGAATTAAGATCTCTTGGTCATGGAATGTTTTATTTGTAATGTGTAACTCACCGGTTGATCACGATACCGAAGGTAAGTTTAAACTGGCATTAGAGCAAACAGCGGGCTGCGACGACTTTGCAACCTAATCACCTTTAGCCGAGACTGTTTCCAGATATTCCTAGAAATAGAAGACAAAGCAGTAGAGCAGCAAGCGAATAAAAGCCGAAAACGCAAACAACGAACTTATATATGGACAAGTAACTGGACAGCTTTGCTTTAAATTATTACTAAATCACTTTTCGTCCCGTTTCCGTGATTGATGTTATTAAAAGAGTGACCGGAGAATGAGACAAAACTTCAGAGGCAGGAATCCAAGTATATCGGAGGGATCTCCTACCTGATTTGTATGGACCCTGAAGAGCACGAAAAGGTGGGCACCTGCACACGTGGGCGGTTTGGAATGGTACATATCTACTCCAAAGACTTCCCTGAGTCGAAACGGTTGTTTGAGAACTGGATAATCACTGCAATATATGAACTGTGATACATAAATCTGATAGGCCCGATGTCCCATACGTAAGGGGGCCTAGATTTCGGCGGGCTCAGATCTTCGTCGGGAGGGCCTATGGCGCAACGCTTTGATACAATAAACACACGCTCGACAGGCGTAAGAGATAAAATCGGACCGTGGTAATGTCTTACTGCTAAATCAGGTTTAGCTCTAGGGCGGTAGAAAAGGTGCGTTCAAAACGTTTGTATCTTTGTAAAGTCACATTAAATGGTAAATTATACTGTAGTCCCGAAGGCGCCATCTCCTTCACATAAATATGTAGGCCTACCCTTCCTGCTTGTTCGTCAGCCTTTCTTTCTGCCTCTCGAGATAAGAAGTCAAAAAAACAGGAAGGATATTGACTATGGTGCTAAATCTCTTTTAATTAAGATGGATGCTGCCCACAGTAGTTGCTTGCATCGGTGCAATCGGCATAGGAATCTATCTCTTGTATTGGAAACATCGTAGCGACGATGCCATCAAGCCAGTTTCAGTCAACTATTTTTTCACACGGAAATGCAACGAGAAGTATGGCTTCTGCTTCCATGCCGAGAAGACCTCCTACGTCGCCTTCGAGGATGACATGAAGCATGGGCTCCGCCTACTCAGCGAAACCGGCATACGTAAGATCGACTTCGCTGGCGGCGAACCGTTCCTCTACCCCGATAAGCTAGCCATGCTTCTGCCGTTTCTGCAAAAAGGTGCTCGGTCTCGAGAGCGTCGCCATCATCACTAACGGAACGAACGTCACTAAGAAGTGGATGGAGCGGCACGGCCGATGGGTCTACGTCATAGGCGTGAGCTGTTACAGCTTCGAAGAGAAGAAAAACATCGCCATCAGCCGCGCTACCGGCGAGAAAGCCACGCAGCTGCTCCGCATCCGCGACTGGTGCCGCCAGCTAGGCATCAAGTTCAAGCTCAACATGGTGGTGTGTATATATAATTGGCAGGACATGGCGGACACGGTGCAGCAGCTGGGCCGTTCCGGTGGAAGGCCTTCCGAGTGCTGTGCGTGGAGGGAGAGAACGACGCCGTGGAGAAGGGCGCTCAGCTAAACAAGCGAAAGCGAGATGCCAAGAAGCTTCTCATCTCAGACGAGCAGTTCAACGCTTTCTGCAATAAGCACCAGCACCTCGAATGTTTCATACCCGAGCCGAACTCTGTTATGGCGTCGAGCTACTTTCTCCTCGACAAGTTCCTCTGCTTCCTGGATAAGGGCTCTGGGGTCGAGAAACCGTGGCGATCGATTCCGGAAGTCAGAGTGCAGAGAGCGCCGAGCGAGGTCCGCTGGGACCAGGAGACGTTCAACGAGCGCCCCCCAGTGGGGTGGTGATGGTGTCCGAGTGGTCGAAAAATGTTGTCGGAGATGGAACAGAGACGGAGGGCGGCTGCGGGTCCGTAGATAGGACGTTGTTGGACCGGTGAGTGGGGAGGGCCTGCTTGGGAGAAACCAGAGTCGAGCCAAAGGGCAGTTTGAGTGCACCCTTTTTCCATCAAGAAATGGCGTAAAACTGATAAGGGGTTAGCTAATCAAAGGGAGCTAATGGAGAAGCGCCGAGTTCAAAAAGAGCCGCACTAGTTGGGGAATACCCTCCTGGAGTACGTGTGGCCCAAACGGTGTGGGTATGCAGTCCCTAACCTAGCTCATTAGGTTTAGGCTGTGTTAGGTAAGAGCCGGGAGAGGGAAGGAAAGTGACATTATTGCCCCGCTTACTTTACATAAGAAATTATGCTTTGCACCCCATGTGCCCCTTGGCGATTGAACTTGTGGCTCGGGGGTTATTCTAGTAGCCTACAATTTGCCGATTTCGATGGGAAAACGAAAGTCTCGGACGAGGTGCTGCGCATCACCGGGACGAGGACGAGGCTTGAAGACTTGCAGGTGGTATCGGATCTGTAGATGCACTGGTCGGTGTGGGAAGTGATGCAGCTGGCGGACAGAATGGCGCCCCGGCGAAAAATGACAATCGTCGTGGACGGGGTTACCGAGGCCGAGGCCGAGGCCGGCAAGGATAAAATCGATCAATCCGCTTTCGCGCATGCCATCGGAAAGGTGGAACTCTTTTAGGAGACCGTGACCGAGGGGGAATGATAACGCGGAGCATGAGGCATGCAGGAAGGGAAATGCGGCGCAAGTGATGGAGAGCTGGAGGAATTTATCTGATAGTCTTCGGCGTCAATATCGGAGGCTTTACTGAAGCCGAACATCTCAAGAAGCTTCGGATCGTCCATTAAACGTGCGCAATGAGTTCGACCCTGCACTCGTCGACCGTGGTTGCCAGGTCTCGAAATTTGTCAGCTAACAGGGAGTACAAGATACACCCCATATACGGAAAAGCTCCCTTTAATCAGAAGATATATTTCCGTTGCTAGACTACATTAAAGAGCAGTACGCGTTCTAAAGCATACGCAATTAGCGGAATACAAGAACACAATTGATGTCCCTTATATCTGACAGGTGTATCAGATAGCAAAGGGTGCGAAACGCCTCCCATATACGGAAAAGTTCCCTCTGACCGGAACATATATGTTCCGTGGCTAGACTACATAAAAAGCAATGCGCGTTCTACTGAGTAGAGCACTCACAACTAGCCACTTAATACAGCACAATTAATGTCCCCTATATCCGACAGGTACCTTACGTACATCCCAGCTAGCTTACAAAAGGCGCTTTATCGATAACCGGTTAATATTAGTACCCGTTTTCTTTTAAAGTTTGCCGTACGTATTCCGAAGATAGCATCGGGTTAGTTAATACAGATGTAAGGCTAGGCGATCTCGAATTGCCCGCTGGCGATGTCCCCGTAGCAGGTTATGGACCGTTCTGTAAGTTACAAAGCGTTAAAGTTGTTCCCGATTCGCTGACGTTCTGTTTCTATCGCTTCGGCCACCCGGGTCTGGGTCGCACCCCCTGCTACAGCTCCAATCATAAAGGCCCGGGCTTCCGGACTAACTTCATCGTTAGGCCGACGATCGGTGATAAAAACGGGAAGCAGCCTTATCCAAATCCATGCTGTGGTTGTTGAGTTATTGGATTATAAAACAATGAGGCGGAGATATATGTCGGAGTCAGGAGGTGGGGTTGTCCGAGCGCACGGATACAATTATATGTATCTTCGACAAGCAAGCGTCGGCCACGATGCTCGGCGTTCCACCCGGGATTGGAAACAACGGGCGGACTTTAAATGAACTATAACGTAATGACTATAGACACTCGAAGTAAATAGCAAGAAAGCCCTAAGAATAAAAGTGAAAGTGTATAAGCGATTAAAACAGAGGCTAATGTAGAGTCATAAGACGCATACCAAGCATAACGCCAGCAAGTACTCTCCCTTTCCCGACCACGTCGCCCATGCATATAACTATTTAAGTGTCGCCACAATTTCCTGTACGCCAGCAAATGAAAGCTCGCTCATCGTCTCATCCCACAACCGCTTGGAGATTTCCTCTCCTTCGGGCTTGTAAATAATTGGAGCCTTACTAGAATCTGTCAGCGAATGAAACAGTTAGAAGTCGCTGGGTGCAGCGCACGGTCGTAGTTTGCCGTCTTCTACGAATTGGCCGTGGACCTTTTCGCCAAATTTGACCGCAGCATGTACGATAGGGCGGGCGCCGATATGACACGGTCGGCCGACCCCGCGCGTGACGAACCCGAAGAGAAAGCCGAGTAAGGTCCCCTTTCCGTCCCGTTGGAGTTCGGTTCCGTAGCAGAAGCCCGGATTCGCCGCGGCCAGGGTGACGACGGACGCAGGCACGCGCTCGGCCAGCTCCGTCAGGAAGAACTGAGCAAGCAGCTTGGATACTCCGTAGCGCTCCATGAATTTAAAATTCTTGGACTTCTGCTTGTAGACGCCTAACATCGGCCTGGACGTCCTTTCCTCGAACTTGCACCAGCTTGCCATATCGGACGAGACCAGAACAAGGCGTCCCGGATGCGCGGCCGAATCCTTCTTGAGCGCCGGTAGTAGCAGGATTGTGAGGAGGGCCTGGGAGACATAGTTGACCTGGACATCTGTCTCCATCCCAGTGGCTGGAATAAATTCCTCCTCCTTCCTGAAAACACCGGCGTTTAAAACCGCAATGTCCAGGCGATCCAGGGTTTTGGCTCGCTCCGCGAACTTAGTGATCGACTCGTACGAGGCCAGGTCCAGGCTCCAGACCTCGATCTCACAGGAAGCGGGGGCCCTGCCGGAATATAAGTTCTTGCGGGCGATCTCGCCTTTTGATACACTGCGCACGGCGAGAATAAGCTTGCTCAGTCCCAGGTCCAGGAGCTGACGGGAGGCCTCTAGTCCGAGCCCGGTATTGGAACCGGTGACGATAGCGGTTTGACCCCGGAGATCGAACTCGCTCTTCTTCAAAGCCTGTGGTTTCACGAAGAACTGGCGGTAGAAGTACTGCAACATACTCGCCCTCTTTTCCGGCGTGATATCGAACTGCGGGCTCGCCATCTTAGACCTGCGCGACCTAACCAATCAATAGGAAAATTTGAGCTAGAAAGAAAAGGGAGCACCAATTGGCTCGGACGGAGTAAATGTACTGGTGATCAGGCTGTGGGCGCGAGAGCAAAGCTATAGCTCCATATGGAGTTTAAATGCCAGGCATTGTTATGGAACAAGAAAAGGGAGTTCGAGAATTCCAAACAAGCACGGTGAATTCGTCGCCATATTCTTTGTGGCCGGAGATTCCTCATCGGCGACCGCAACTACTGACGTGGACGAGAAACGTTGATTGTACCAGCCTCGGCGTTAGGTCCCTTGGGCGTAATCCGACTCGAAGAGGAGAAAGTAGGCGGGGTCTGAAATAGGGGGGAACTTCTCATCCGATTCGGTGGAATTGATTGCAAGTTTCGGGATGCCCAAAATACTGTTAGTGTCACGCGGGAAACGCCACAAAAGCATGCTGCCTTAAGCTGCAAGGTTATTGAATCGTTTTAGCGGAATACCCCGGACGTAAAGTCTCATCCTTTCCCTTTTCTTCTATTCTTGGGTTTTATGGCGCTGATTCCTCGCTAGATGGCAAGCTTTCTCACGCCATTCCCCCGATGGGCGGACCCGTGGGCTGTGCCATCCTTACTGCAAAACCAGGAGGGGCTTGACTAGCGTTTGCGGCTGATCGTAAGGCTCCGACAAGGTTAATGTTGCTTGCCACAGTGTTCCAATGGCCTTTGTGCGGGTGAACAGACATCGACTGGCTCGATGACTCGATGTCCGATAATGCGACGGCTCCAGCTGAAGGAGCTGGGGACAAGGCGTTCGGCTATGGCCGAGGTGAAACAATGGACACTAGGAGTTAGTCTCTCTTCGTATAGTATAGCTATCATGCACTATTCTGCAGAATCACACCGGATTAGGGCCCGATATAATACGGAACCAATCCACCTTAGGCGTCAGTGATGCTCCATGGAGACCAAACAGAGTCAATATTCTTCCGGTTATTCCGCTGACGCTCGTTTGAATCGACTTGCGCTATGAGTTCGAGCATACAATCCCCCCCCCTTTAAAATGGGTCTTGCTACTCGTTTGTCTTCTCCTTGGGCGAGTGAAATTGATGCCGCTTGTGTTCGCGCGGAGCTCAGGTCGCTCCTCACTGATCCTGCCCCGAGCTGGTCAGTCAACACGACCGCCTCATTCCCGGGCCCTTCTGAGTTCATGGAGTTGACAGAGCGATGGACTATATTTCGCCTTCCAACCCATGGCGCTTCCATTCGCCTGGGAAGAGAGGCCGACATCGTTAAAATTGTGAGTGAGCAGGGCTCTCCAGACAATTAGCGAGGCAACTCGGAGGCTAACTACGCTCTAGATCAAACTTGCCACATCCCACATCCCCTTCCTCATCGGGGGGAGCCGGCCATTCATACATCACTACAATTGGCGATCTCCGGAATGGACTATATATCGATATCAGCCAACTTAAATCAGTGGATGTGGACAAAACTGCCCAAACTGTCACCGTCGGCCCCCGAGCCATCATAGCTGACATCTTCGACCCCCTGTATAAAGCCGGCTTTGAACTTCGTGAGTGTGTATGTTACACCACCTGCCTCATTAATTGGCCTTGTGTTAATCCGGAGTAAAAACTGGTAGTTGCTCATGTTCCAGCTTGATCAGTGCCACGCTCGGCGGTGGTGTTGGGCGACTACTGGGCCACCATGGGCTAGTGATAGACGCGCTGGTTTCCGTCCGCATGATCACGGCACAGGGGGAAATGATGAAGGTTTCGCAGGACTCCAACCAGATTTATTCTGGGGCATCCGAGGAGTAGGCGTAAATTTCGGCGTCGTCATGTCTGCCACTTTCTCCATGCGGGCGCATGTGCTTTCGGTATCGCAGTCATCACCATGGCACAACGCATGGGCGCCACCGTTTATGTCACCGTCGGCTTGTAAGCGAAGCGCAGCTTTCTCGTCAACCGGATGGGGTTGCCGGCGGAGCATATCTAGGACTCACGCGACGCGCGGTTCTGGAGGGCATCAAGGCGGCGACAGGAAATGGTGTAAATGTCATCATCAATTCCCTCGTGGGAGACTTGATGCATGCGAGCTGGGGCTGCATGGCTCCCTTTGGCCGTTTCGTGGAGATCGGTGAGCGAGAGCTAATCGACGTCAGCAAGCTCGATATGCATGTGTTCTTGCGGAATCTCACCCTGACGACCTTCGATCTGCCTGAGTTCTTCTTCGCTGAGGACCCGTTCTACCAGAAAATCTGGAACAGGTGTGGCTTCCTCGATATGTGTTCCGCCACTTGGTTGCCCCGACTTGATTGCTGACCAATTCTCCTTCGTGCAGTCTCATGGCCGATGTGCTGGATCTGTATCGCGCAGGCGATCAAGCACCCGCCGGTTGCAACCTCTGATGTGCCCGACAGGGGCAAGCATATCGTTATTTCAATAACAAGGACCACGTGGGGAATGTAGTGTCTCCATGGAGAATCCTCAAAGTCCTGTTCCAGTAAGTTGAAGCCAACTGCGCACTAGGTTTAGTGGAAAACAAACACTAACCGTCCCACTAACATCAAGTTTCCCCGGCGCCATACAATGCCGTATTCGACCCCGAGAAGCTTATCTCCTTGTAGGCTGTCTTGGCGGTCCAGGCCGTGGTCTAAGCCTGTGGGTCATGGCGCGTGGCGCTTTGCAAGTTAATCTTCCTGGTGCGATCGAGATGCGACAAGCTTACCGCGCCGCAGCTAGTATCCCGGCTGCAGAATGCCGGTGTTAGCATTACTGTCGTCCGGGGTGATGTACCCAACGCCGACCACGTACGCGAAGCTGTGTCGGATTCCATCGCAGCAGGTCCCATCGGTGGCGTTGTCCAGGCGGCCATGGGTCCCCGAGAAGCTCTGTTCACTCGCATGACTAAGTATACCTGGCATATCGGAATCCAGCCCAAATGGAAGGGCACGTGGAACCTACACCATTCATGGGAAGGCCATGGTGAAGCCCTTGGTTCCTTCCTCATGACTTAGTCGCTCTCGGGTAGTCTCGGTACTTCGACGGAAAGCAGCTACTGCGCCGCCAACGGCTTCCCAGACGCGCTCGCCCACTGGCGACGGGTGCAGGGCGAGTCGGCCATCTCCGTCGGCCTGGGCATGATCTCTGAGGTCGGATATCTGCACGAGAATCCGGAAATCGAGGCCCTGCTGCTTCGGAAGGGTATCTAGCCGCTCAATGAGGAGGAATTCCTGCAAATGGTCGACTTCGGCCTTGCGATCCTGGCGACGAAACTGATTTTGCCCGCGGGGCGACTTTGACTGGCGAAGCCGCCCACATTTTGACTTGGTTCGAAGCTTTCGGCATCCGCAAGGTGATGGAGAAGGGCTTCGACGTAAACAATGGCACGGTGGAAGACCTCCGCACGGCTCTGCTGGTGGCGTCACTGCTGGCGGAGCAGGATGCGAAGAACGCGGATCGAGGAACAGACTTGAGCCAGCTCGCAGCTGCCGCTGAATGGGTCAAGGACGTGCCCCCAAGCGCCATGGCTATGTTCGCATGCGAGGCCGGTGCACCTTCGATGCAGGATGCCATCTTGCGCCTCACGAATACACGGTTCTGCAACCTCATCTTTATGCCCACCGATCAGGTCGATGACCGCAGGCCTCCTCCATCGTTCGGCGTCGACAGCGTGCTGGCGGCAGAATTCCGTGCTTGGTCTCTGGAACACCTTCAAGGTGGATGTGCCTTTCCTCAATATTGTCAGCCCGCAGAAGGCTCTCTACAATCTCGCCGAGCACGTGGAAGAAAAGCTGGTTGCGAGCTGGCAAGGCTGGAGAGGCACCCGGAAAATTTCACGTCCTGGACCGTTCATTGGAATAGATTTGCCGAGTATACTACGCCGCATAGAGAGCCAATCCTCCCGTAGGGAGACCTACATATACGTATAATTTCAAGTGGTTTCATATAGTTATAGACTTGTATTTTACATAGTCCTATATGCAATACATTGCCATAGTGAACAAGCAAGAATTTGATATTAGATTCGAGCCACGCGTTGTCATCGGCAGCCGCAATATTGAGAATACATAATAAAATACCGACCAATAGTAATAGGCGATTGGTCCGTTGCTAAAAAGGCAGGATAATTATAATTCCCCCCTGAATTGAACGGCTTTAATAACACGACACAAATTCCACAAGTGTATATGTACCCCTGAATAAGGAGTAAGTAAAATGTTGGCAGTCACGTCTGTTCCTGACAGTGCATTAACTATGGTATTATTCGTATAGGCTCTTCCATCCTTCAGTCATCTCATCAACCCCAGCCGTTTAATAATGTCGTTGAGTATACTGATACGCCTCCTTGATAGGGAAGCTACCAACGGTCATTTTGGCAATCGACCAATAAGACTTGGTTCGGCGTTCGCCTTCTCTCGGTCCGGGTTCCTGGACGAGAAACGCCAGCCTGTTTGGTCTCCGATTAGGCATCACATGCTCGGCCACCTTGATATCCAGGTCGCGCATAAATGCCCACGGATCCCCATGGATGTTGTGCTTGAGGTCAATGATCAGGGTCGGCCACGTCTTGTCGCCCCTCCGGGGTTCGTCGCCTCCTTCTGCCAGGAACTCCATGCTGATCCTTGGGGGCTTATGACGATAACCTGTCTTGAGCTCCAGGACCAGGTCGACGACTAAGTAGAACTGTGCCAGATCGTCTCTCAGGTGGTCAGGATGGAAAGCCATAGTGAATAAGTGGTCTCTCTGGTTTCGTTCTGCTTGCTATTTGTACCGTTGCTGCAGTTGCGTTGCTACGATTGATATGTTATGTTGTGCCTAAGTAGAACGAAGTGTATGTGAGCGACTTGAACCGGGCATCCCCGGTCGGCGCGAGAGATGCTTTTATCCTTGTACGATATCCAGAGAAACAAAGCGTACCATCTCATTCTGTACAAGAACAAAAGGTGAGCATGGTGTCTTTGTGCCAAGAAAAAGGATGCTTTATAACTTCAAACACGTCAGCGGATCAATGGCGAGGTAGCGTCTTAAAGCGATGGTCAAAAGCCGGGTAACGAACCTTGGGGCATCCGAAACTCAACTGCCAAGAGCACTTCCAGTTATTGACAAATACTAAGTGGATTTCACATACGCTTTCCAAAATTATATGAGACGCATCGCATAGCGTGATGATTCTATCCGTGGAGGCAGCACAGCTTCCCGATCACCATGGTACCTTAGTTTGCTCAGCAATATAGTTTACAATTCCCTCGAGTACAACGCACGCCTAAATCTCGATCACTTCCACCTCCTTCTCCTGGAACAGGTATGCGACGTCCGACCTCGGTGACGCTGGAGGGGTCGGGTCCTCGTCATTCCCATCGTCGGGCAGGCGGCTAAGCGGCCTTGTGTGTTTCTCAACACATTCCTCCACCCCAAGTTCGCCTTTCACATTGCGCGACTTAGCCCAGAATTCAACTGATGAATCGTTCGCTAAGTGGTAGGCGAGGTTTGTCGGTTTCTGACTGGGTAGGAGGTCCTTCTCGATCATGGCGTCGAGATCCTTAAGAATCCCTCGAGCTTGATCGCTATTGATTGTCTTATCCATGTCGAGGTATAGTTGTGTGATGACCTTGGGTTTGGCATACGACCGGAGAGTGCTCCTGTCTTCGCACGAGCTGACCTCGTAGCCTCTAAATAGACCGTACTCGCATATATGCCATTCCATGAAACTGGAAAGAGAATTGGGCATAATCTTATGATCGCAGGGACTATTGCGAGCTGCTCTCTGATTGTGAGACATGGTTGATCTGCGGCAACGATTGCTTGTTTACGCTCTGGTATTTCTGGATTAGGGGGGTTTGACGCATGAGCTGGAGTGAGTTAAGTATAAGGAATGCACAATCTAATTTCTAGAGCAAGAAAGTCGTTAATAAACGGACTTTCCACTAACACTGATTAACACATACAATCGAAGGTGTTGTTTCACTTGATTTGGCGCTTGTTAGCTATGATGCTGGGACGTCTTTGTGTGACTAGGCCGCCAACGTAAAAGGATCACACAAAGGGTGAATCATAAGAGCTCGAAAAGGGCAAGACTCGAGCCTTCTTTGTCTCCTTCCATTTACAATCACAGAATTATATCATTCGTTATTACCTCCGATTCCTCGTATCAGAGTTGAATTCAGCCCCTTAGGTCAATGGCACCCTAACATCGCATTTTGGTGGTCGATGGTACCTGCCAGTATGGACAATCTGGACCATCTCTCCTATGGGGGCATGAGATGCCTTACAAATATAATCTCTTAACACGGAGGATACCACACGACCACACTTTCATTCAACCCTCATCTCACAAGTAGTTAACAAAAAGTCTGTGTACCCCTAGACGGCTCACGCTCCCTACCAGCGGGTCGGCCCTTGCCATCCCAATTACTGCTAGGGCTTTCTCGGCATAGATATCTCACAAGAGTCCGTTGATCGCGGTCATAAATCATCAGCAACAACTTCACGAAGGTCCCGGGGTCTCTATTTCCAGAAGCCTCTTCGTGGAGACGGAAACGTAAGCGAAATCTCCCTCGCATTCTCGCTCGCAGCATCGAGCCGACTATGAAATCGGGAGAGTGCCTTCTATTGGGCATAGGTAATCGTCCGATTCGTTCTAGACGTTGGAACCATTAGCTACGGCCATTCAGGAGCAGGTCCATAAACGGCTCTCAGGACACTAGCGTAGACGCCGAGTTCTGGCCGTCACGACAGAACAACCCATGGGCTTTGAGGCTGTAAGCAATCTGTCAAATCTAATGATATATCTTCTCACTAAGCGTGCGGTAAGGCTGGTCAAATCCAGCTGTGGGCGCAGCGGTACATCTGCAAGGGGCTTCCCGGCTTGCCCCACTCGCGGGGCACGCACACCCCATATTTTCGGGCTGTTCTGGTATTTTCAACCCCTTGCCCAGCCTCCCGTTTTAACCCAGAATCCCCCGGGAAGGAGGCGATTATTAAAACTTTTATTGACCATTGATTTCAGAGTATGGCATTAAGGTGGTGGCTGACCTTACCTGGCCCTGAAGAGATAGGTCATGCTGTACTCCATAGTGTGAATTTGCGTGAATTTGCATTAGTCAGGCGGGGAGGTTGACACTGTGCATTTTGGTCTTGAAATTGTTAGGAAGGCGGGAAGTCCCGAAGTCAGTGAGATACGGAGTAGTCCTCTCTGTCATTCATACCGATAAGAACGGCTGCGAGAGTCTGAGGACAGATTGTATATCAGCCATTAATAACCGGACATGTAGATATCGACGGAGAGCAAAGGGGGTCGGGTGAATGCTAGCCAATCGTAATACGGCTACGCTACGGAAAAAGTGGATAGGGATAATCTCACCGAGCCAAGCTGCGGCGGCGGCATCGATGATCTCAACTCCGGGCGCCCCGAACCGGCTTATTGGGTCCAACGTCAAGTCACCCTCCGGTACCTGTTCTCGAGCCTCTCGCCCAGGAAACTGATGATCAAGTCAAACCCAATTGATAATTTCAGAGACAGCGGCATTGCATCATGAGCTGACTGCTGCATGACTCTCATCTCACGGCTCCTCATAGCTCTCTTCCCCTCCTACTTCTCTCTCCCACCTACTCTCTTTCTCTCGCTCCGCGGCCGCCTTTCCCCAAATCACATACCCACTCCGCGTTTAAGTCACATAGCAAACCGCCCCAACCCAAAACCCGAACGGCGCCTAGCCCAGCCCATCCCTCAGCAGGGCCGGGAAAACTGACGGACCAAAAAAAAGAAAGAAAAATGTCGACATTCCTAGGCCACCCGTTCCGCGTAGCCCTCGCGACAGCCAAGGCGTGCGCTCTGCTGCACGTGGCGTTCACGCACGGGTACAGCGCGGCGCCGGGGTGGGGGCCGTCGATGCTGCCGACGTTCCTGGTGGACGGGCAGTGGTTCGTGGTGGACCGGGGGGCGCGGCGCGGGCGCGGCGTCGCCGTCGGCGACTGCGTGCTCTACGCTATCCCCTTCGCGGACCGCGGCGGCGGGGAGGGCGTCAAGCGCGTCATGGGGCTGCCGGGGGACTACGTGCTCCTGAACTCGCCGGGGGCGCGCAGCGAGAGCATGATGCAGGTGAGTTGTATTTGTCTCTCTGTGTGTGTGCGTCTAATTGGCTGTGTGCACTGCTGGTCTCTGGCTGCTGCATCTATTTATTCTCTCTTTTCGTTTCCCCTGCCCGTCTTCCTACACGCCTGTTCGGCCGTCCACCGCCTACGCATCCGGGCGCGCTAATTGCTCAACGGCACGCGACTCTTACAATAGATTAAAACAATATACTGATCACACATGCCCAAAAACAAACAGGTCCCACCAGGCCACTGCTACATCACGGGAGACAACCTGCCGTGGTCACGCGACAGCCGCGACTTCGGGCCGCTGCCGATGGCGCTTATCAAGGGGAAGGTGACGCACACTATGACCATCAACGGCTGGTGGCCGCCCGACTGGTTTGCCGGTGTCAAGAACGGGCTGGTGCCGGTGACGGATCCGCCCGGCGAGGGATGATTCTCGCGTGTCTTGACTACTTTACTAGGCACGCTTGAGAGCATGGGAGGCTTTTTGGCTGTAAGTTGCATATATGTACGATACGTTCGCACCTTCGTAGTTATCACGGCGGGGTGGAAGGGAAGGGATACCCTCGAGAAGTGTTGGCTTACGCTTGGGGATATGAATTGCCCTGGGGATATGAATTGTCATGGGGATATCATCGTGTGGGCTGAACACAATCTAATTACATGATGTAAACGCAAAGTCTCACAAGAGTGGCTTGCCTCTGACAAACACATCTATGCTGAGGCAAGCCAAACTGCGGCCTTGGTCTTCACGGCTGACACCACCGTTGCGGTGTCATGGAACTTATCTGCTCCCAAGCTCTTCAAGTGCGAAAGCGCGCTAAAACATTACAACTTGCGACGACCAACGCCACCCACAGCGTTTAGTTCTCCACCACTGCCATGCATCTGTCTAAAAGTCAAAAAGAAAGGAGTACCAGATGATACAACCTCGCCGTTGGGTGATATATATGCCAGGTTATATAAATACGCCTCGAACACCCCAGCCGAACCGCCATGCCCATAAAATGCTAGACGAATAACCTAAACATGCTCGAGAATCAAGGGAAAAGGAGAGAATATGTTGAAGGACCGTTCCTGGCCACGTCATCCTTCGATATGGGCTTTCGACATGCCCTGGCCGAGCAGCTCGAGGCAGCGTTGCGCAAGGTTGATGACTTCGCCCTCATCGTCCTCTTCGAAGTCGTTATCCGACTCGACTTGTCGGTTGGCGATTTGCTTGATCATGCCCACAATTTCCTCGGACTTCCCGATGAGCCCGATCAAGGTCTTATCTTCGGATTCGAGCAACTGGAGAAGTGTCCAGATAGCGATGTGCTGGAACGTAGCATCTCCGCTGGCTAGGAACCTGCTGAGGTAGCCGTGGATACCGCCATTTGGATCCGACCAGTCTTGGATGAAAATCGAGTAGTCACCGACTGTGATTTCGTTAGCCTACGTCTCATAACAGAAACTTAAACCTAGAGGTTGTACCTTTCGATGACAGATTGCCAAGGGCGGCAGCACTATTCCCCTGGACCTCGATACTCGGAGAATGCGTAAGGGGAATAAGGACGTCGAAGACCCCGAGATTCAGAAGGTGCGTCTTGAGGTCATCAGAGAGCGCTAGCACGGCGATGGCGGCCGTCATTTCGGACTGCACGGTGACCGGGACCTCCAAGACCAGTTGTTTGCATTTCTGTACCGCTCCAGCTTCCAACACCAATGCCTTGTTCCGATCAGAGCTGGCAGCAAGATTCCTAAGGGTGGATATAGCGTGACATTGTATCTCTTCGTTATCCGTACTGCCAAGAAGATCCACCAAGGGCTTCAAGAACCCGGCTTCTATAATCGGGGACTCGTTCAGAGGGTGTATGGAAATGTTTCGTATGCAGGCGACGGCTGAGAGGATGAGCGGAAGATATGAAGACTGGAGCAGGCGTAACAGAGGGTTAAGGCCTCCGGCCCTCACGATGTCTAGCTGATACTTTTCGTCCGATGCCAAATTCCGGAGTGCTAGCGCAGCCTGGCATTGGACCTTAGGAGAGGAAGAATCCATGAGGTTGACCAACGACTGCACCAGCTTCGGCTCAGTGGTTGCGAGCTTCCGGCGGTTGCTCGTGTCCACAGCAATATTGCTCAAAGCCGTTGTACAGTAGTATTGGACGTCGACGTCGGGGGAAGAAAGGAGTTGTACTAGTACAGGAATGGCACCTGCGTTGACAAGCTGTTGACGATTTTCGTCTGCGCATGGTTAGATGCTGGTTTGAATTGGTAGAACTAGGAGCGTAAGACGTACCCGAGTGCGTCATATTGAGCAACGCCCCGGTGGCATTCCGTTGGACTCTCATGTCCCTTGACTTAGCCAACCGTGTGAGGGGACCTAAGGCTCCGGATCGTGCAATCTTAGCCTTATTTTCTTCGTGTGTCGCCAAGTTAGTGATGCAGCCTACGGCATTGCACTGAACCTCAACATTAGGGGAGAGCATCTGCCGAATAAGCGGTGTCAAACCGCCCAGCTGGACGATCAAAACCTTGTTCTCCGCTGCCAAGCTGTGAGTGCTCATGTCCATGTCAACGCTTCTAGGTACGACATACCGTTCACGGCTAGATTGCCTAGCGCGGCGCTGGCCGCTCTTTGGACCTCGATATCGGGGCTCTGAAGGAGGAAAAGGATTGGCTCGAGGGTGTCCCGGTCGACCTCGCGCACATCTGATATCGAATTAGCTAGGCACATCAGTCACGGCGGTTGAAGTTGGATCAGGCAGACAACAAGGAATGACGTGAGAGAGGATCATGTTTATCGGCGCAAACAGACGGAACATTCTGTTCATCCATACCTCGCTCTGTAATCTCCGCAAACGTCAAACTCGCACTCCTCTGTAAATCGATATTGTCGGAGAAGACGAGGGTGCTCAATGCCCGAAGCGGCTCGCCCGAGAAGAAGTCGGTATCGCCGCGCTAGCAATGGAAGTCAGCGCTTAAACCATCTCGTGAAGCAGTGGATGCTTGTGTGGTCAACCAACATTCTCCAGGTACTGAAGGAGATCGGCGACGGCCTCTCGCTCGCTATCGGCTAGAACTGGCTCGTATAGTCCATCGCGGGACTTGGCTAGACGCTTAGTGAGTAAGTCATCTTCGGATAGTTATCTCGTTTGTGGACAGGATTGCAAATAGATACCTCCGTAACATGACTGGCAGACGGACTGGCAGACGGACAGACAGACACCCATTGCTAGAGACGGGACTGCAGAGTATAACCAATGGTGTTCGTCGCCCGTGTCGTCGGTTCGGCCGTTTCTGTCCGTCGTCGTCTTCGGCGGCGGCGTTGAAGGGCCACGAGAGGATGAATGAGATGGCAGACAATAGCACAGCAGTCTTTCGGTGTTTGAAAGGTTGGCAGAGACTCGTTGCTTCTTCTCTAAACTAAAATCGAACGCTCGGCTGACGATATATCCAGGTAAGCTAGGGGAGTAGTTCCTGGTGGAATGGCGTAGAGGCCCGGAAACAGAAACAGAGCCGAGCGTGCAGTCCCGGGATCTACCGTCGCCACCCCAAACAGAATGGATGGGCGGGCAGATATGATTTTCAAGCCGTGCGGTTACCTGCAGTTGAATGCAGCGAATGATTCGTTACGAGGCCTGGAGATAGGTTTGATATGTGAGAGGGTTGAGACTGGATGACGCGGTTGGGTGTGCGTCCGGGTGTGGCTGAACGAGGGAAGAAAGATAATAAGGTAAAAGTGGATGCTGCGACTCCGAATTGTTTACGAGTTCCTGCTCTGGAGTCTCTGGGGTCTGAGGTGACAAGGTCCAGCTAGTCACAAGCACCCTATGTTAATGACCGAATTCGGTATCGGGGGGGAAGTACTCTAGGCAAGCTTCAGGATTGGCGGGCTCTCGTTAGCTTCGAGTGCTACGGTACCGAAGACAGCTATGTCACACAAGTGGGCGGCCGTCTCACTACATACCTAGTAGGTACCAGGTATCTGGGCGGCATTGCACATGTGATAGACGTTCAGAGTTCCAGGTAGACCGAAGTATCCCTGTTGTATGTGGGCATATTTCGCAAGTTAGAGCTCTACTAGCAGACTAGGTATAAAGTCATACCGCTATGTCGGTTCTGATTCATACTTTACCTGTGTGTACAATACATAGGAAGACGCGGGGAGGTTAGCGTGCTAATTAGGTAATCTAAACACTGCTTTTGCCCTCTATCTTAGCATTAGCACTAGGTATTTCGAGAACGACTTACAAAACTTATGTATTGTACAGTATTTTCGGCATTCATTCAGTCCTCTCTTGCCGCGGGTTGAGCTCCGTCAATTACATTTGTCTGTTGATAACCCTACATGTAGGCGGATATGTAGACAAGAGGGCTTGTCCGAGTAGTGGAAAATGCTATAACAAGTGCAATACACGCTCTCTCTCCTCATTCAGAGATGTGGACTTTGTCTGTTTCTCTACCGACAATCTGTAGATTTCTACCTCGCCCCGCTGTGGTAGCATCGCTGACTCTCTACAACATTGGGTCGGGCTTCTAGACTACTGTCGGTCCATGCAGAGGTAGAGTCGATCGTCCCATGAGGGAAGCCTCCGATTATCTCCTCGATTTCCCTTTTGGGACAGCTCGATGGACAAGGAGCCGCTGCTTGACCTTCGCTAGACATGCAGCCAGGAAAGTTGAAAAAGTTGGAAAGACACAAGTCACTACTTACGACCTTGGACGGGATATTTTGACTTGTGAAAGTTTTAACTTGGTTTCTCCGAAACGAGGCACACCCACTTGTATATATGTGCCATCTTCATCCGCCATTTTGGATTGATTGATTACACAAAGCTTTCGCATGAAGCTATTCCCAGATCACTAAGGATATACCACAATGAGACGCTTTGGTGGGATTTTGTCTCACCTGTTAAACAGGATACATCAAGGTACTTGCCTGGACTTGAGGAGTGCATTGTCTGATGGGCCCCCGGGTAGGTAACTTACTTGCCCACTTCATTATGGTAACGTGACGGACAGTATGTGACGGTGGGAGGCAGCACGAATATTCTGTTACTATCTCTATCCACGTCTTAGGGGCGGGCATACTTGACTCTTAGGAATGATCATTCCACTCTCGGCGGCCTCATCGTTCACCGTGTTTTGATTGCTGCCTTCCCTACCGAACCTCCAGCGCGGAGACCGGCTCTATCCCACACCTCCATTGCCGCTCTTGCTTTTCAGCGATGTGCCCACCCTCCACAATGGCTGTGTCGTCATCTGATTAGCAAGTTGAGCGACCCGACCCCCGGGGGGGATGTGCACGCATGAGTTGCCTCAACACCATCTTACTGGGATATTCAGGTTGTCTATTTGCCTAGTTGCCTAGTTGCCTAGTATAATTTGTATATATAGTTCACACGAGTCGCCGCTGGTTCGGCCTTCCGCAAAACGGGAGTCTCACAACTTCCTAAAACCGACAAGCATACATTGACGTTGTCGCATCTTGTGTTGCCCTCCATGTCCAATGCCGAGTCGAGCAAACCGTTCCTCATGTAACTAGATACGAGATTGGTCGTTTCTGCATCGCGATAGGCCTTCTCAGTATCTCACCAAATGTAACGCAATCCGATTCGAGGGGCGGAATAAGGTCATGGTTTCGCGCTTTTTCCCACGTACCGTAGATCACTGCGCACCCTACTCTGAATCTCCATCTATGTAGATACCTTCCTAGGAACCGCCCCTTCTTTCGGCTATATTTTTTGTAGCTTGTAGCGCCCTTATCTTGCTTGCTCTTGTACGCGGCATCAGGGAAATACGAGCCGCACAACTGGTCAAGGCTCCAAAACAGCAAGATTTTCGGTTCATCAATCCGAAATATTGATAGCTTATGAACAAGGGTGAGCTAGCGAGTGCTACAGGCATTCTTCTCTGCAGAAATCATTTACCCGAGCAGAGTCTGTCGAAGTTAGGGCAAGCGTTGACTTTGGTTCCAAGCAGCAATGTGTTTTTTCCTTGTCATGCTCTCCAGAGTTGAGGTGGTTGCGAGACCAACATTGAGCTCCAGTCTCTTTCACCGACTCGGTTCAGCAAGTACTGATGAAATACAAGCCATATATAGCTATGTGCGGATCTTGAACCGAACATGGTCGGCTGGATGCGTTCGAGAAAAGGAGAACGGAATTGTCTGCGGGTAGGCTGGTCTTTCTATATGACAGGTAAATTCTTCGAAATTGTGCCAGTTGCCAGCGTTGTTATATGCCTCTTATCAGCCGTGTATTGTAAATGTGATCTAATTTGTCGACCTGTATGTCGTAAGGGGGAAGCGCCTAGAAATAAGTACTAGGGTGGGACTAACCCGCGAAGCCAAGCAGCAGTGTAAAGATGCCCCTCACAGGCCGCATTCAACCTCCAAGCCCACTCCGAAATTGTTTTGCAGGCGGGTGCAAGGCGAGGACGAACACAAACGAGAGGAACCAGGTCGTCGCTTTCCTACCACTTAATCTCACTTAAATTATTCATCTTTGTTCCACTAAGTGAACAATGCCACCCTCCTAGATAACGCCCGCGAGATTGGTCTTTCTGGTCTTCTTTCCCAAGCTAAAAGGAACTCAGTTAGCACGCGCGTTCTAAGAAGCCTATAGACCCAGCTTACGGCAACTTCCCTTTACCTCCCTACACCGCGCATCTACTTACCTACCTGAGCCAAATAGCCGGTGCACACCTACAGCGGTATATGATTTCGGGGGAGACGCTGTTCCACCGATTCCTCGACGGCCACACAAATAGCACCGACTGCACTAGCAGCTACAGCAACGCCTCCGCATTCGCACCCCTAAGGATCACTCACATTCACGTGCAGCGCAGCGCAGTGCAGCGCAGTGCACATTCCTATAAGAAACATGGATGGCGTCTCGACGGACAAGCCCAAAGAACCAGGCGACGACCCGCAGCGGGAGCAACAGGAACAAAAGCCGCGGCACCAGAGTCAGAGTCAGAGCCAGAGTCGGGACCAGTATGCGCTACCCCCATTCCCCGCCATGACGGCCATACGAGCTATGTCAGGCCTTTCCGGCACCGGTGTTCTCTCTTCCGTCTCACCTCAATCTGCTCGACCCTGCCACAAGCTCCCTTTCGTGCAGCCATCCTCTTATCTGAGACCCAAGACCCGAAGTCGTACAGTCCCCGTGACTCCAACACCGATGAGTCCTATCGACGAGGAGCAGATGCAAGGCCTGGTAAGCAGCAGCAGCAGCAGCAGCTATTCCCTTCATTAATACTACCCCACCCCGCTTGTCTCTCTGTTTTGATTCCATCATCATGAGTAATGGCCACGTTTCGCACTGGCCCGGTGATAGCATCCGGCGTGGCATATTGCATTGGCATCTCCGCGACTAACCCTCGGCCCTCCAGAAAGGCCTGCGCGACTTCCTGCGAGTTAGAACAAGTTACGATGTTCTGCCTCTCTCGTTCCGGTTGATCGTCCTCGATAACGATCTCCTAATCAAGAAGAGTCTGAACATCTTGGTTCAGAATGGTACTGAAGAATCCCCTATAACCGTCGCGCAATGTTTTGAAACGAAGACCACAGCCTGACGCTTGGAGGTAGGGATTGTCTCGGCGCCCCTCTGGGACTCGCACAACTCGAGATTCGCCGGTCTCCTGACGAGTACGGATTATATAAATCTGATACAATATTACTGCCAATTCCCCGAACAGGTCGATAAAGTCGAAGAGTTCAGACTGAGCAGTCTTCGCGGTAGGGATTCGGCGCCCGAGAACCCCGGCGCGAATCTGCACGCGCGGGGTAAGATAGAAGGACGATCGCAGCAGCTGATGATTGAGGTTTTAACTGCAGATATCGAAAAGGCCATCGGCGTCCTCCCTCTTGAGACCGTGTCGGTTCACCCGTCAAGACCGCTCTACGAAGCCTGTAGCCGCATGTTGAAAAGCCGAGCCCGACGCATACCGTTAGTCGATACCGACGACGAGACCGGAAGAGAGACCATCGTGAGCGTCATCACGCAGTATCGCATTCTCAAGTTCATTGCCGTCAATACGGAGCAGCACACCATGCTGCTCAAGAAGACGGTCCGAGAAATCAATCTGGGCACATATAAGAACCTTATCACGGCCATGATGTCGGACACGGTGCTGGACGTGATCAATCAGATGGTGGTCCACAACATATCGGCGGTCCCCATAATTGACAAGAACAATGTGGTCCTCAACGTCTTCGAGGCCGTCGATGTCATACACTGCATAAAGGGCGGCGTTTATGAAGACCTAACATACACGGTCGGGGAAGCCTTATGCAAGAGGGCAGACGACTTCCCGGGCATCTACACTTGCCAAGAAGATGACCGGCTCGAGTCGATATTTACCACTGTTCGCCAGTCTCGGGTGCATAGGCTAGTGGTGATCGACGATAATTGGCATCTTAAGGGTATGATCTCGTTGTCGGATATTCTTAAGTACGTCTTATTCTACGGCGAGGAAGACTTTCCGGCGGCCGTATGATGAGCATGATGAGTGCCAACCAACCCCTCGAGGAGTAGACCAAAGAATTCTACGATTCACGCGAGACATGGGAAACGGCGGGTGGTGGGGCCTGGTTTAGACATGATGGCGGTTGTGGCTGGGCGTTACATGGGCGTCTGGCGTCCCCGGAATACTAAAGGTGGTTGCATATTACGAGTATTTCCCCCTGATCCGTAGAAACTTATCACTGTCATGTTCCTTTCCAACTCTAATGGTTTGAAGGAGACAGTGGAGCAAAGACATGGATTCCTCTAGAAACTCCTCGAGTTCAAGGCCGGCTTCCTCGATCTTGGGTCCAAAAGAGTATGAAGTCAGATCTCAAGGTCTCTCGGATGCGACAGATTAACCCGGCTACGGGAATCTGGTCTGTTTTCGTTTGCGGAACGGATCCTTTCCGTCCCCTGAAGGGGTAATTGCGCGGCCTACCCTTCACCCATCCTACATAATCGCGTAGCACCTTCTGCATCAATGAGTGAGCATGGAGGAGGAAGGAAGAAAGACATGATTTCTAGTCAGAGCTAATGCGATCAGTTTCGGCTTGGGTCGTCCTTGCTAGATAGACGTCCAAAAAATACATAGAGGCCTAACCAAGCTACAAGTGAGTAAACATCCAAATACGGGTCGTCCCGAGTTGATCTCCTTGTCCACAATCCCCTCCCCTTCAAAGGTATACTTAGTTGCATCTCCTGGCTTTGCTACCTTTCCTCATTTACCTGTGCCTACCCCTTGCTTCACCGCTCAATGCAGTCTTACCTGTATAATACCGCTCCTCTCCCGATAATAGGAAAAGAGCCGGCCAGCGCTGCTAAGAGGCCCATGTCTTCCCACTCAATTCCTCGCTTCCCTACAAAGACGGCAAAGCCAAGGCCTCAGATATTACATCCCATATTCATTAGACCCCAGCCCGCCCTGAATGACCGTCGATCCATGGCTAGCTCGGGGTTCCTTGACAGTCTTGACTCTCCCGGAGACAATAGCAGTGTCATCTGGACATCTTCTAGCGGGGGCTTCGATCTTCTCTCTGAAGCTGATGACGTAGAGGACCGAGGTGAGTTTATCGATGAATACAACCGAACTGCAAAGAAGGTAAGCATATTACTCCCAACCCATTCCAGGTTTCTTCTGACTCTGTCTTAGTATGGTATCCGCTTGATCGTACCCGGGGACTTCAGTCCGCCAGCAGTGAGTTGTGCGGGACTATCGTGTGATGCCCGAAGCTCTGACAAGCCTAAGACGGGTCCATATCAGTCAAAATGTCCGCAACACCCACCGCCTGAGCAGTTGACAGATGAGGCTCAACAAGGCCATCGACGCGTATCTCGACCCCGGAGCATCAGTGACATTGCCCTTAACCTGGCCCATTTCGGGCGAAAGGAGTCTCTGAAAGCTGCAAGCCTGTCGGATATGGTTCGACTATGCGGAAAGAGTCTTTTCTACCTCCCTATAGAATATGCTCCCTGCCCACTAGTACTACCTACCTGCCTTCGAGCAACAGCGCAGTATCTTGTTCAGCAAGGCCAGTAACAGAAGGTGATACGTCCCACGTACGTTATAGCTAATACATCACAATAGCTAGCACGCGGGGGATCTTTGGGATGCCCAGTGATGAACGAGTTGTCGATGCACTCTACGACCACTACTACACTGGTACGGATAGCGAGGATATCGCCCGGACTATTCGTTCCCCAACTCTTCCTGCACATATCAAGTTCAACGTCCACGATATAGCAGCAGCTTTCAAGAGGTTTCTAGCCGGCCTTCTAGGAGGCGTTCTTGGGTCCCTTGCCGTGCTAGATGCTCTAGTACCCATTCACAGTCAGCTAGACCGCGGGTCCGAACATTCGAGGACGAAAGAGACAAGGCTTCGAGCTCGCTTGATTGCGCTTACTATCGGCAGCGTAAGCTCCCAGTACCGGAGAGAACTCATATGCGCTGTGTTTGGCCTGTTGAGTCTCGTCGGCGGGGCTGCAGAAACCACTCGCCGGGAAGATGAGGTTGGTCATCCACTCCCGACAAGCGACTTGATGGGATACAATGCTCTAAGCACCGTATTCGGCCCGCTTCTCATCGGCGATATGCTAGACTCCTACAACATGAGAGTGGCCGATCCAGTAGCGGGGTTGGTCCTGCTACCCGGGGCGGCTCCAAAGTCGAAATCCAGGCAGAAGTCGAAACTTGGCCACGGAAAATTAAAAACGACCGAGGACGAAGGCAAGGCTTCCTCTCTTACAATAGACAAGATCGGCGTTGTCAATGGTATAACTGAAATGATCATAACGAACTGGAGGCAGGTCGTTCGACAACTGCGTAGCTTGGACGTGTTGAAAGCCAGTCGACGCGGACAGCAATATAGCTCAGCTAGAAAAGGACTGACGTTGAGATCTTCAGCCTCGGGATTATTTGTCGTAGAGAGACACCTGGCTTGGAACAGTGGTGGCTCTTCGACTCGGGAAACTAGTAGAGGTGTCTCTACAAGTGCCTCTAGTGAGTCTTTTTCACCCGGTAAGCAGAGTGCGTCTACTCGAGATTCTGAATGTTGACGGCACGACTAGTAATTGGCCTACTAAAGGCTCGGTCCTTCTCTGAAGACAGTGCCAGACCTCCACCTGAGCAAAAGCGGCAGCTACGGGCTCAGAGCCCTGCTTCATCGTCCAATGTACTGAATAGGGACTTAGCGCACTCCCTCTCACCAACGGTTGAGGAGAGTCCTCTACCCCGGACCCCCGCAGCCGCTTCAGTGAGGAGAGGCAAAGAGAGCCCGCTCATAACACACAAATCCCGTTCGGCAGAGGGTATTGGCAAGTACCATGGCTCTCGTCCCGACTCACCGGCTCCGTCGCTAGGTGAAAGGTACCATACGCTCCTAATCCAAGTCCATCCTGAGTCGTCTGGAAACACGCAGATCTCAGAAACCACTCCGACACTGGTCTTACTGGAAGTAACGGCTGATAATGTACCGCCGCCGCCGCCGCACAAACACGATATACGAAGTCTACTAAGGATGCCAAATGTGCGTCGTCCGAAAAGTGACGACAACTTACGTACCCGCGCAAAGGTGGACGCTGCCCCGGTTCAGGAAAAGAAGAATACGGAGGCTGGGAAATCCGCAAGATGGGTCCCACCCCTCAAATCGTTCCTTGATAGGTGGAACACCTCCCATGCACACGTCTCCGAAGCGAATGCCGACCATGCATCCGAACACTTCGATGAACGGGACTATTCAGCGGAGCCCACGGCAGAAGTGGCAGAACTAGAAGAAGGTAACATATATCTCGATACTGTTGAGCACTTACCGGAGCAAGGTTCGCCGCCCGCCGACGGACAATTGATAGGCCCCTCTCGTAGGAGTTACTCCGTTCTATCACCCAAGAGAGAAAGCGCTGCGGACAAAGCGAGGCCTCAGAGCCCTGCCAAGTCATTCGTTAGAACGGCAAAGGAGAGACGACTGTTTCACCGTGCTCACCGCCACGAGGAGGACTCAGAGGCGGAAGGGAGCAAGAAACATCATCATCGCCGAGACTGGCGGCGCCTCTTAACCAAGAGGAGTGCGCCGAACCTAACGCCAACGAGAATCTCCCAAGGCAGAGGAAATGTCTTCGAGAAATCGTCGCAGGTAACTCTCTATACAATCGAGGTGGCACCAGCTCACGACCAGGAACTCCTGACCGCGAAGCCGTCTGATATGGCGGAGATCCAAGATTACGCACAGAGTTCGACTTTCAGACCAGCTCCCGGTAGCGTAAAATCGATGAAGGCAGTCTTTGGCAATGCAGCTCAGGGGTCTCGGCCTGTGCTAGACGTAGCCTCGACAGGATCTCGGAGGAGTTTGAAACCATATAGTATCCTGCCGCTCCGGCGCGCATCCGGCCCCGCGAGCTCCAAAGGAAAAGGTAATTCAGTAGAATCTTCAAAGGTTAAGCGAGAGCTGGTGTCAACAGGCAGCGATAGCGACCTACCGTATACTGCCATCCGGCGAACCGGTAGAGGCAAAGTTACGAGACTCCGAAACGCATCACTGCAATTGTCGGTCCTCTCACCGTCTATGATGAGAGACGAGTCTCGGATCTCGGGGGGCAGAGAGCTCCAGGTGCCCCAAAGTCGGGAGGGGCTCGGCACCCACCATGTCGAATCAGCGCGGGACCTGGACAGGGGCGACGATTACTACAACCAGCAGTCAGATGATGACACCCCGCAGTCACTCAGCTACCCGCAATCACGCTCACTCCTGCGGGCGCAGGTTCACAGCCTCATGCAGCAGCTCGAGGCATGCAACGAGGAGGTTGCCGAACTGCAACGTCAGCTCAAGACGCTCGAGGCGTTTGACGAGAATTCCCTCTACGGGCAGCTGCAACAAGCTAGGCTTGAGGCTCATGCATGGCGCAAGAGGGCCGAGGCTGCTGAGCGTCGCGTCTTGGTCCCTGAGCGATTCACGGCCCAGTGTCGCGGGCCGAAAGAGGCTGCTTCGAGGAAGCGGACAAACTGATAGCGCGGGACGATGGCGATATGTAGACCAAGGGCCATCCGAGTGGTGCGGCTCATACGAGCGGGTTGTGTGAGCCTGGTCACGTTTGTAGAGGGTAGAATGGTACGGATGACCAGGAGGTGGCGGTCGAGGACACTGGCGCCCACGCTGGATCTGAAACGGATGAAGACACGAGTTATGCCGAGGTACGTCCGCACGGCTACCCTTCGATCGACCTGGCAATCCGGCTCGTCGGCAGGACCGCCAAATGCGACTGAGGAGCCGTTAGACCTCCAGGAGACCATGGACCAGCAGGGGCTGTGAGGCAGCTGTACACTTGTATGGGAAATTTGCGTATCATTGCGCTAGATTTCAGTACAGTACGCGAGAGTATGAAATGAATGGACAATGGAGGCATGGACTATGTTACAGTTAAGGCTACAGCAGAGGTTAAGAATGGGGCTAGTTAGCATCGTGGACATGGCGGCTATGAATGAAACCGGAATGTGATCCTTATTCCCTTTACATCGAGAGAGAGTCATGTGGCTTAAGCGTTGATGCTCCTTTGTGGTGTCTGCTTCAGGTGATGTAAGGGTTAACGCCCGCTACGAAGTCAAATGTCAGAATGTCCTTATATATGTAGTGCACTAATTGAACGTAGGGCTCGTTCTCATCGTCACAAATACAGATGTATGCCCCCCCCAGCTTATCATCCCCCAGATAGCTGAGCGCCGTTGGGCTCTCAGGCACTCTCCTTGTCTAGTCGATCTGGGCGGCTGCACCGCAGTATAGGGACTATCGACGGTGCCGATGGGATCAACACCCGAGGCGCCGCGCAAATCTCCAAAAGCTATCGCTGTATAGGACTCTAATTTCGCGAGACTGAGCAGACCGACTGTAATCGCTCGTCCCTCTCCTGCAGCTCGAGCACTCTTCTTCGATCGGCTGCAGTCCAGCTCGACGGTTCCTTGACTTATGTTGGAAGAAAAGGCGCATATTTACTGGAAGTGGATTCCACATGCGCCTGATATGCGCACCAATCCCTTTCCAATAAAAAGCTCTGTCAGCCTTTCGAGATCGTCGGTTGAACAAGGGGGTGGCTTGGATACTTCTAAAGTGTGTGGCTTCTGTGGCTGGTGGGAAGATTCGGTCAGGGTTGGGTAGACAGAAGTGGAGCTACATGGAGGCGGGACGATGGGGTCGGGGGGCCATGGCATGCTAGCCCCTGGAGTCGTAAACTCACCCGTCCACCCCACGATCGATGAGTTCTGCTGTACCAGCATACACGCTAATCCCAGTCCCTCTCGTACAGCTACCCGCCTATCGCCGCGGCCTCGACCAAATCCACTCCAAGGGTCATTGAATACGGCGCGGTCGGCGCTGCGGCGTACACATAGATCAAGAGCGTCGAGTCGATCAAATCCTTGGCCGGGATGTCCATACGTCATGTCATGGACTCCATCACGAACGCCGAGTTGGCTGCCATGTGCTTTACCGCGTTGATGGGAAGTTGCGAATTAGTAACCGCTGTACCTGTTTAAAAGTGCTACCGCACGCTCACTGCACGCATCTCTCGGTCCGCATCAAGGAAGTGACGGGGTTCGATGAGTTGGGCTTAGAAGTCGACGTCGGCAACTCCTCTTACCCACCGCCCTGTGAACCAGGAGCTATTCATCGTCGCCACGCAGTGGGCGGAGGATATGCGGACGTTGTCGATGCCCTCGAGATAAAAACATATCCCATCCGGGAATGTCTGGACGACGGACGACGCTATCCCGTGGTTGGAGGCGTTCGAGAGCGGGGATGTCGGGAGCAGAATTTAGTTGTGCGGCTATCGATTGAGTCTGCCAAATTTGGAGTGATATTTCCAACAGAACGAGTAAGAACCTGGAAAGGAGGTAAACAGTTGCACACTCACCAGAGTCCACGCTGTTTCAAAGTTTCAAAGCGCGGGGGTTTAGTCGATTCTGACAGAAAAAGGGGGGCCTTTGAGACCGTCAGAAGCGCGGCGGCAAACCACAGTTGGGGTGCACAGCCACTACCCAGCCGCTGATGTGGCTTTAACACGCGCTTAACTTAGCAGATACGGCCCCTCCGCTCCAAGAGTTTTCTCAGCAATGTATCTTCTGTAAAAGTCTCATATTTTGTCCCCGTCAAAGCATCCTGATATCGGTAACATTCAGCTGGTTCGGCTCACCATATTGGCGTTAAAGGGGAGCAGCATCGCTATCTCCTTCAGTGGAAGCTAACGACCAATTAAGGCTTTTTGTGAGCAGCGAAGACCCCCCCATCTGGGTTTCAAGGGTTTATTATTAAAGGGGTTGCGGCAGCCAACGGGTGAACTAAGGAAGTGGCAGTGCTACGAGAGGAAGTAGAAAGTCTTGCTTCCGCCGGATTGCTTGAATCATCAGTGACATTCTAGTGCTGTAGCAGGAACGTGGGAGGCTTGCGCTTCACAATGACTTCTCAGCACGATGGAAACAAGATCTTCCTGAGCGAGCAAGAGGCGGAGCGCATCCGGAGCACCGCCAAGGGCAGGCTGGAGAAATGTTCTGGACTTCTGGGCCATGCACGGGAACCAAGGGACTTCAGAGGCGCCGTCAGCCAAGCGACCGGCGCCTCTCTCATGGCAGATATGGCCGCCGCATCATTTTCTGACACGGCACAGAAAAGAAGTGAAGGAGGTAAATTACCAGCTCTTGCAGTGGGACAGCCGTATCCGCCGTGCATTGTCTCGCTCCAAGACCTGAAACCGATGAAACTCGCCGATCTGCAAATGGAGACTCATCATCGTGGCCGTCGGCTCACTGTCAAGCGAGCGAGCCCTGTGGTCCAGCAAGCGGCTAGGTCGTGGACCATGGTGCAGGGCGAAGCTGGAGAAGAAATAGAGCGCTTAGAACTGTGCCTGCACAAGTCACGACACGGGAAGGACGTACTAACATCGGCGTCTGTTATTATGATCAAGGAACCTTACTTCACTCTCACCGATGAAGGCGAAGCTACCCTTCGCATTGACCACCCTTCGGATATGATCGTCTTTAGGGACGAGGTCACCAAGATTAGTTCGAACTCGGCTAGTGATGTGAATGGCGATGCCGAGGACGCAGCTGAAGTCGAGAAGATAGCGAGATCCTGCAAGGACAAAGGCAATGCCGCGCTCACAGGGCAGGATCTACCGCTAGCTCACGCACACTATACTGAAGGTTTAAAGTTCGCCCGAAAAGACGTTGTGTTTAATACCAATCCCGATCTGGCCCGAGATCTCTCTCGCAATCGTGCTCATGCCAACCTCCTCCTCAATCAACTAGACGAAGCAAAGGCCGATGCAATCGCCTCCCTTATTGGCAGAGAAGACCAGCGATCCAAAGAGCTCGACAGCAAGGCGTATTTCCGTGCCGGCTGTGCCGCGTACAATCTAGGCGAATATGACGCGGCGAAAGGCTTTTTTGAGGAGCGACTGAAGCTTACACCTGACAATAAGGAGACAAGCGCCCTTCTGCGAAAGGTTCAGATGCGCCTCCGCGAGCGAAACACAGGGACATATGACTTGAACAAGATCAGGGCCGGCTTGTCTCGAGCTCGCCCGCGGGTTGACGCCGCAAGTTTCATCAGCAACACCACGGTCAAGGATAGCCAGGGACGAGGACGTGGCCTGTTCGCAACTCGTGACATTCCTGTCGGGGAGATAGTCATGTGTGAGAAAGCTTTCTGTGTGGTATGGGGTCACGAAAGCGAGGCTTTGACAGCGATTACGTACGATGTGCGTGACGACAGAATCCGAGTGTCGCCGGTCGGTTTGAGTGAATCGATCGTACAGAAGCTCCTCAGCAATCATTCGCAGATAGAAGGGGTAATGGATCTCTACGGCGATTACCAGGGCGATGGCAAAAATGTGTCCAGGACGGAAGATGGGCCAGTCGTGGATACTTTCCGAGTACACGACATCATGTCCCGCAACGCCTTTGGCCCGGGCAGCCAGTATGGCGAAGAAGGCGCAAGCAACGCGAGCACCGGCCTCTGGATCTGGGCCGCTTACATCAATCACTCTTGCATCGTCAACGTTAAGAAAGAATACGTCGGCGACCTGATGGTGCTCCGCGCCACTCGACCCATCACCGCCGGCGAAGAGCTCTTCCACAGCTACGACGAGTCGAGCGACTACGAAGCAAGGCAAAAGGCCTTGATGACGACCTGGGGTTTCGAATGCGATTGTGCGCTCTGCGCCGTGGAAAAGGACGACGATCCCGCGGTGCGGAAGAAGCGACAGGAGCTGGCGAACGAGGCTGATGCGTTTGTGGAAAGCGAGCATTGGGCCAATGCCAAAAGGCTCACAGTTGTGAAAGCGCAGCGTCTCGCACGGTCCATCGATAATACGTACGACGGCGAGAGATACAGCGGTCTGCCACGCTTGGCGACACGCAGGATTCAGGAGTGGCTCGCCAGAGCGAGCCCGCGCAGATAGCTTCGACGCTTATAGAGACATGTAACATGCACGCTGCCCCAACTTAAGCCTCGGCGCGTTTAAAAGTTTATCTCGTTATATAATCTCGAATGTATCAAGGGTAGGTCGCGAAGACCCCACTGACAGTGTTAAGGGATCCAACTATATCTTGGCCACCTCCTCAGCTGCGTTACCCTAGCCCGCCAGCCCAAGTTGGGGGAGAGGGGAGAATTTTTCTCTTGTGATCGGTAGAGGTTTCAGGGGTCGTCGCAATGGTGCGTTAAGACCTGGACTAATTCTTCCAATAGCCATCTACGGAGGACCTACGAAGTAGCACTGCGTACATAAAAAGTTTACCCATTAAATAGTACTGGTGGCCCAGTTCTGTTGAAAAGTCTTAAGGACGTTTAGCCCTGTCGGGCTCCCTAGTCGAAGTCGTCTAGATCAAGTTCTATTTCATCAAGGATCTCATCATCGCTGTCCGTAACATCCTGTTCTTTCCCTTCTCTTTCATACCCAGACGCGCCTTGAGGGCTTTCTTGCGCAACATTATCGCTGCTCGTGCTTGTTTGAGGGGATGACGTGAGCCTCTGATCATACAACGGTCCAATCTCCTCAAAACTGTGTTCGGAATTGTGGATGTCAGATCGGTAGCCGTAGCACTTGAAGCAGAGCGAGAAGTCAGTGCATTCGATGCACTTCCACTGTATACCTATTATTCTCTGCGCATCACCATGATTAGCATTCAGCTTGTTCGTAGTCACAAGAGGCTATACTGACGGCAAGGCAGCTCTTGCAACTGGCATCCTTATGGTGTCCAGTCCTTATCTTGTGGAAGTAGTCGTCCCACTCCTCCTTCTCACCGTCTGGGTTGACCCTCGTGCGCTCCTTGGGTTCAAGTTCACCTCTCAACCACGTACAATTATTAGCAAAGTTCATCAGCTTCAGTGCCGACCACTCAGCTCTCGCGTCGTAAGCACGGCCTCGAACCCATACGTTAGCGCCTCGTGCGATTAGATTGACGATAGTGCCACCGTCACCCGAGCGTGCCGCCCACAGCAGCGGAGTCCAGTTATCGTGGTCCGCCACGCTGACATCTGTGTCTTTGAACTTGTCTAAGATGTATCCAATGCATTTGTCGCGGGGCGACGATGCCGCAAAATGAATCGGCATGCGGCCAAACTTGTCCTTCACGTCGATCTCTGCACCAGCCTCGACTAGGGCTTTGATGCCGCCATCGTACGATGACGTGCATGCGAGGTACACGGCTCGGCGGCCTTGACCATCGGTAACATTCAACTGGGCCTTCCTCCGTATAAGGAACTTGAGCATCTTAGTGCCCATAGTATGGTTGGTTCTAGTCATATCCGCTGCCCGGATAATCGGGTACCCCAACTGACCGCCCAGTTTGTTAACAGGCACCTTAACTTCGTCAACCAGGTACCGAACCATCCTCGTGAGTTTTGAGTCATCTCGGATACCCAGCGCCGTGTATAGCAGAGACTCGCCATATTCAGGATCGACCATCTCGCAATCCGTACCCGAATTTATAAGTAGCTTGACGAGGTCTAAGGCCCCGTTGGTAACGGCAAGGTGGAGGATACTGCCAAAGCCAGGACCGAATGCGTTGAGGCTGGCGCCTTGTTCGATGAAGTACTTAGCAACGCCCTCGTTGCCCTTGCTAATAGCCACAGCAAGAGGCGTGTATCCGTCCAGATCCTGGTCATCAAATGGCGCCTTCGCTTCAACTAGGAGCCGGACTATGGATACGGGTGTATTCTCGCGGATGTTATGTAGTCTTGTTTGGCCTTGCTCGTTGACGTGATCTACAGGTACTTTGTAAGGTTTAGACAGCAGCAGTTTGAGACATTCCCGAGCGTCTTCCGAGTCTGATTCTGTCCGGAGCAATATATCGGCAGCGTCGTCGCCGTTCTTGTTCTTGTATTTTGGATTGGCACCGGCTTCTAGAAGGAGCTTGACACATTCGCGCCGAAGGTGCATGCAAGCCAGCTGTAGAGGCGTGCATCCAATCTCACTTAGGTTATAACCATCGTCGCCATACACAGAGTCCAGGTCTGGTTTGGGATCATTCTCAAGGAGTGCTTTAACGGATTCCGAGTAGCCGTCCCTTGCGGCAATATGCAGAGCCGTTCCGTGCAGACTGTGACCATCAATAGGGACGCCCCTTTTGAGCAGTTCCGGAATGATACTCGGCTCATTGATCGCTGCATGAAGTAATCCCATTCCATCGTTCGCCGTCCACTTGACGTCGACGTTTTCATCCTGCAATAAATATTTTGCCACTTTAAATTGGTTCTCATAGAAAGCAGTGAACAGCGGCGTGTCCGAGGCGCCTCCCGTATAGTTAATGTCGGCCTTATTCTTCAGGAGGAGCTTCACCATCTCCAGGTTCCCTTCCATGCAAGCCCGCGATAGGGGCGTCTTGCAGAAGGCACCGTTTGGATCAACAAAGTCGACCTTGGCGCCATGTTTGATCAGCAAGGATACAAGTTCGGTGTTGCCGGTGCAGACAGCCCGTATCAAGAGCATTTCCTGGTCTGAGGGAGTCACTTCCATATCCGGCTTGGGCTCGTGCTCGAGTAATAGCTGGGCGACATCTGCATGATTTCCGGCAACGGCTCTATACAGTGCAGTCCCGGTAGCGCATTCGACATTTGGATCAGCCTTGTGATTGAGTAACACACAGACGCACTCTCGGAAGCCCGCATCAGCTGCAATGACTATCGGCGGCCTTAGCCAGGGTGAGGCATCATGCTCCTTCTTACTGCTTTCAAAATCAGCGCCCGCCTTGATGAGGGTGTCGAGCGCCTTGGGGCGGCCAGATAGGATTGCCATTTGTACCGGTCCAAGGCCGTTGTCTTTCCTCACGTCGAGACTCGCGCCGGCTTGCAAAAGGAGCTCGATTAAGCGTGGATTTCCTGTTGCGGCCGCAGCTATAACTGCAGTGTCGCCATCTACATACCTAATTGTCAAGTCCGGTTTGGGTTCTGAGTTCAACAGAAGCTCCATTGTAGAGACGCGGTTTCGCCATGTCGCAATCAGTACCGACGGCGCCCCCCAGTAGCCGCTAGTCTTATTGATATCGCAGCCAGACAGTAGTGTCGCCACAAGGAGGCTATCCAGTCCGGCAGCAGCAGCTCGATATACAATGTTCTCGGGCCATTGGAATGTTTCCAGATTCGGTATCTTCTCGACAAGGACGTTCAAAATATCGCCGTTACCCTGCGCAGCAGCCCAAAACAAGGCGGTTCGAAGCTCCTCCTCATCTACCCTCACTTGTTCCAATAGCTGCTGGACGATTTTCTTGTTGCCCGCTCGAACAGCCTCCGTTATGGCGAACCAACAGTCCTTCCCCCAAGAAGGCTGATCTTTTTCGGATTTGACTTTTTCATCAACTAAGTCCTCTAGACCAAGCATGACAAGGGCGGGTAGTGTTGAGATGTAGCTTCGTTGTATTCGAGTAAATGGATTGGAAAGAAGCCAAAAAGGAACCTCCCAGCTAGCTCTAGCTTCCTTGCTAGCAAACAGCCTATGAACAAGCTTACTCGGTTTGAACTGACCACTGGCCTTGTAGTGCTGGGACCAGAATCGAACGGCATACTCAGCCATACTGGTTCTAGTGTTGGAAACCACAGCTGCGTCAAGTGGCGTCTCCCAAGGGCCCCCCTCAAGATTCTCTGGAGAAAACTCTGCCAGCGTCTCTCGTGTGTCCTTGAACTGGAAGTAGCGCAAGCATGTCTCTGCCATGGCACAATTGACTTTGGCGGCCCGTTCCTCTGCGCTTCCCTCGATACCTAGTTCGGGCACGTGATAGAAAGAAGGGTGGCTAAACTTGACATCGCGGTTCTTGACGATGATGATTCCGCCAAACACCTCTTCTATATCGCTCATCGTGCCTTCTACGTCGAGGTCATTGAAAGAAGGCTCCTCATCGCGGGACTCGTAAACCGCGAGTGCTTCGACTAGGGATTCAGGTGACCATGGCTCCGATGCATGTTTGACCCAATTGAAAACGTTCTTAGCTCTTGGCTGGAGCCAAGGCGCCAAACTGGAGATAAAGACTTGGACAATATTCTGCGCCGTAACGGGGGATATATTGTTGATCTTGTCCGCGACCTGTGATTTGGGCTTACCTCGATGGTATTTTCCGAGCCAGGTCAAAATGATATGTCCTAGATAGGGTGAGGTGCCACATTCCTCCAGTAGGCTCTCAAGTTGTGGTCGAAAATTCTTGTAGATGGGGCGCCTTTCCATTAGACCAACCAAGCCTAATCGGAACTCTTCGGTCAATCTGCCGCTCGACTCACCAATTGCAGGACAATTACCGAGGTTGATGCGTGCCTTATCAGGAAATGAATCTGCGACTAGGCCATCCCGAGTTGACGTTGACATAATCATGCAGTATCTTTCCTCGTTATAGCTCTGCTCCTCTAGCACACGCTCAAGGAACCATTGCCGCTCGTCCTTGGGACATTGATCGAAGCAACCGATGAAAATGACGAGTTGATGGGTTCTGGCATACCACCTGAAAGCCGTATACAGATGATACAGGTCCTCGAATGACCAGGAGCGTGTATCATTCAAGAATGTCAGCTCTTGTTCTATCACCATATTGCAGTGGAGCATGAAGTGCCAACTGATGACATTGATCAAGTGCGTCAGCATTGACGAGAGAGTGTTATACCGAGAATCCAGTTGGTCGAACTCGAAATAGACTATTGTCTCGTCTGGCCTCCGCCCCGATTTGACCAAAATGGAATTGTTGTAGGATGCATAGAAGAGACGTGACACTTCCGAGATGTCGACGAAAGAGTCTCCATCGCCATGGAGGTGCATGAGTCTAGACCCTATGCCCCATTTGGAGAAGCTGGTGAATGCTTCTTGTTCGTAGATCCATCTTACAACGGGAGGTTCCGGTAGCGTCGGATCGAAGGGCGTGTCTAGGGTCCGAGTTGGAGGCGCGAGAGCAAGAAGGTGTGCTTGGAACTGAATGATACGATAATTGACTTTAATGACTAACATTTCATTCATGGTTAGAAAGTCGATGCACTGTAGCCGTACTCAACGGGCTAACACTTACCACAGCCGCTCACGTTAAACATATCAGACACGCTTGAGAGCCAATCGTAATCATCATCCGTCTCACACCGGACGAGGTCTACATGGTCTATATCCCCTAGTCGAAACCTTCCAGTTGCTTCGAATGATTGTCCAGTAAAGTGCGCGTATCCTGGGAATGGTGTTACCGGATTGGGTAAATCATCTTTGTCTCTGAAGTCTGTGCTATCGGCTGCATTCTCGTCGACATGGTTTTGTCTCAGGCTATCACGAACGTTGTGGGTGAAGATATTGAATATGGCCGCACGATCCAAAAGCTTGGTCGCTAGGAAATACTGGTTAACCTTGTTGACCTGACGTGCGAGGTTTTTGACCTTGCTAAACACCCTGTTCTTGATCTCGGGACCCGGGAGGAGAATAAGCTTGTGCAGCTGGTCCTCTAGGTCATCCTTAGATTGAAGCCGATGGGGTGTGTCCAGGAAGATCTAGTACTGCAATGAGTAAGACTCCTGATCTAAGGGGTGGTACTCACAATTGCCGTAGTTAGTATAGGGATTTTCCCATACTTTATAGGTTGATTTGTGGCTATGGAAAGAGCCTACTGACGTTAACGAATGGAAAAAAAAAAAATGCAACCTTATGAAAATGGTATATAAGACGAAATCTTGGAAATACCTCTTTCACGATTGTACCTCCGAGATCGTGGCAAATCCATATGATGGGGCGGTCGGTTTCAGTCTATAAATGCTGGCAGTTAGAATCATGCGTTCCAATGAAATACATGCCGGAGACCTTACCTCTTCGAGCATCCTACGAACTTTGGCGTATTCTGTGATGAGCTTTTCCGCATGTAGGATGAGACCGTCTGGCTCGTAGAGTGTTGAATTCTCATCAATCTCATATGAATAGTCGACCTCTCGGATTGAAAGGTTTTTGAATAGCACATCCTTCACCCACCAGGCGCCCTTTTTGTCAGTCCAGGCGGTTTTATAGTCATCGCGTATACCGTGTACGGTAACAACACTGTATGTTCTGTGAGCTCGCTACTCTAAGATGCCTTGTTGAATCTTCACATACTCGTAATCATCGTACGATGAACCGGACCAGCCCCAGGGATAGTTGATATCGAGCCCGAGTTTGTGTTGCTTGGATTCTGTTCCCGCTGAAAAGCTTTTTCCACTCTGCGAAAATATATCTGTTGTTGTGGTATTGGTGCTGATTGAATCTTCGTTCGCATTCGACGTGTTTGAGCCTGCGGCCGAAGCTGGCGCCTTTGCCTGCGGCCGTTCATTCAGCTCCAACGCCGGAGGTGAAGCCTCGCTAGCGATGCGGTCGGCGTCTGTCATCGTCATCGATGGGGTCTAACAGCCAACAAGACGCGGTCTCGGCTTCTTGTGGAAGAGATATTCGGGAATGGGTATCGAGCCAAGGTTAGGGCGTGCGTCGTGCGCAGTCGAGCCACACCACAACATGACCGGCCTTCGTCTGTCCAAGAAAACATGACATTGTATATTCAGCCGCTCCATACCCCTCTTGCCAAGTACCAACCATGGCTGTTCTGAACAGTTCTTATTGGCGGCGTTAAAGTGCTGATGCGACGCACCGAATTCGTCACGTCTGATGTCTACCCAATCCCGGTTGTCCAGTGACACTGTGAGCGAATAAATCAAAAACCTCTATTGGTTAAAGTGTCAGTTTATCGCTGTTGTTATCTTCACTTAGCCCTCTGATACATTCATTACGTTTGTCACAGGGTTGTGGTTCCCTTCCAAAATCTGTAGGCATTGATGCGTTCCCATGGTGTGTACTGGGGATAGATCTCTTCGTCCTGCCACACGTAACATCAATCCTAGCTTGGAGAATATCATCCGGGCCGGGATATAGAAAACACTGGTTAATGACCCTTGTCGGAGAACATATATAGTTAGATAAGCTCGAACCATTAGAACGGTTCGAGCGCCCACATTTTGGAGTCCAACAAATCATACTCTGTAGCACAACAGAAATTGAATCACATAAAGCGAGCAAGAACCATCTCTTGACGCACTATTTCTAGATTTTCCGTCCATTTGTGATGGTAGCCCTAAACGTGACATTGCAAAGATCATCAAGGTTGACACTTCCCAAGTCTTCATCGCCGCATGTAACATTCTTATTTGGGCGGGTCCCCTTCACATCAGGATTTGGCTGGAAAATTATGGGGTCATCCTTGGGGACTTTCTTGAAAAGCCTCTCTGCGGCCGTCTTAACATCTGTCTTGCACGTGAAAGACAGTGTGCAAAAGAACCTTTCCCGGTCGTCTCTCGAGACAAGCACTGCGACCTTCAGCGAGGCAGGAATCCCGGTGCGTTGCGTTTGGTTCTCAGAGAGAGTCCACGTCGCGATACGGTTTGGAGGTCTGTTTCTAACAAGGCGCTTTCCGCCGCTGAGCGTAATGGCATCTGAGGTTGTTGTAGTAACTGCCTTCTCCCACTTGCCGGTCAAGTTGAAATTAGCAAGTTGCCCAAAACCAAAGGTAGCGTCTCCGCCCTGTGTGACAGTTTCCTCTTGTATCGTCGGCATTAGACAGTACGTGTCGAGAAATGAGATTTTCTCAACCTCAACGTCACCGTCGCTCGAACCGGCCCCGAACAGAAGCTCGATGGTGGCCTCGGAAATCCGGCGCGAGCCCTTGGGTTGAAAGAGCCACCGCATGACAATCAGAGTCGCATAGCGGTCGCCATCGGCAGACATGGCCCCATGGACAACCTTCTCGAGGTTGCAAGTGATGTCAATAGCTCCGGTGCGCTGAAGAACCTCCGCTCGGTGGTACTGATCTGCTGCAAGATTGAAGACAGTGAATTTGCTCCCTTCTTCACCTCCAGCCTCGTACATTCCGAGGTTCACCGTTTCGATACCGTCCTGATCTCCGGATCGTGAGTCCTGGTCGATATCGGACATTTTCTCGGTGAAGCGAGCACTTTCAAAGGTAGCGGATAAGGTGGAGATATTCAAAGGTTGAATACTCGTTGGATTGCATACTAAGTGACCAACCTTGAGGCTCTGGGGACTATATAACTATATATACACAGATGGTGTGGGTCACTACAAGAAATCTGTGCGACAGCAGGTGAGGCTACCCTAGAAGATTTAGTATGGTGAAACGTGCAGGGTAGACTCAATCAAGAAAGTGGGAAATCTCAGGAAGTGTCGTGGGTGATCTGTATTCTGTATGATCGATGCTATGATAAATCTATAGACTTCCTGCAACACCTGGGGGATGTTGGAGCTATATATATGCGAAGATAATCGCATATAAGGATACGATTTATCTATAACAGAAAGAAGCGCAAGCAAAGTCCTAGATTTGGCCCCCGAATAGGGGCTTAGACTCCGAATAGGAGTCCTAGACCCACTTTTGTCCGTCGAATAACTCCGGATTCCTAGAGTCACCTTACCCCTATTCTAACAGAGAGTGGCTGCAATGCTGCGCTACTATAGAGGATGTATACGGTGATGACTCTGGGAGCCTAAGGTTAGGGCACAATGTGAACTTTAAGAACCGAACACGAGATGTCTCGAAAGCGGGGGACCTACTCCCATTTCGAATCAGAGTGTCCTATCCCCACTTAGCTTCTGAATCACACACCTTTTTTGCAACGCAATGTTCAACTTCGAATATGCGCTTTAAAGCGATATACTTAACAACCAAAATGCTGTAGATGTACAGTCATATATCATTATGTAGCCTTCGTCGAGGGGTATATGTTGATACCAGATATATTAGTATAGCTGTTATATTCGATAAACAGCAAGTCTTTGTATAAGGTTTTCCCATCTGAACCCGATATATTCTTGAATAACTTGACTAACATAACAGCTATAAAGCTGCATGTGGTACCATTATGTAGCTCTCGACGAGGGTTACATAATGATATATAGCTGCACTTTAACGGCCTTTATGGTGTTAAGATATTTTGCTTTAAAGCCCAAAATTTTCAAATTGATCACTTGGAACGAATTCGAAGGTGTTTCTTGTACGTAATAGCAATTGGACACGCCTTACTAAAATAGGCTTAGTAAGGTGTTGGTATTATTAAGCTAACGGCGGGAACCTTTTCCAAAAAAGGTTTAAGGCGGAGAAACTTTTTCAAATTAGGTTTAGAGCGGGGCTGTATTAGGCCAACCCCGCATTAAGACTATTTTAGTAAGGCGTATCCAATTGCTATTACGTATAAGAAACTACTTCGAAATCGTTCTGAATAATTAATTTGGATATTTCGGGCTTCGAAGCGATATATCTTAATAATATAAGAACCGTTAAAGTGCAGTTATATATAATTACGTAGCCCTTGTCGAGGGGTACATAACGGTACCGCATGCAGCTTTATAACTATTATATTGGTTAAGTTATTGAAGAATATATAATGTCTAAATGGAAAAATCTTATGCAAAGACTTGCTGTTTATCGAATATAGCAGCTACATTAATATATTTGGTATCATCATATAGCCCTCGACGAGTGCTACATAATGATATATGGCTGTACATCTATAGCCTTTTGGTTGTTAGGATACATCGCTTTGAAACCCTGTATATCAAAAGTTAACGGTTGCGTTGCAAGAAAAAAGTGTGTGATTCAGAAGCTAAGTGGGGCTAGGATACTCTGATTCGAAATGGGAGTATCACATTCCTGCATGTCGCACTGTGTGCTTCGACTTTTAGCTCGACTGTGGTATATGCATGTGGTGATAAGCGGCTCCAGCGGCCTGGGCCCAAAAACCTCCCAGCACGATTGTCTCCAGTCGCTTACCTGGCATCTCACATCTTGGACTTTGCCTCAACAGCAGGAACAAGAAATTTGGATCCCGCACCAGATGGCACCCGACTCAGATCAAGACTACCAGGGAGATTTCGATGAGGAATTTGATTTCGACCTGGGGGGAATCGACGGCGGCACTGGCGGCGAGACGAAATGGAACGAGGAAAACAATCAGAAGCGCTTCGAGGCGGCAGGCAAAAGAATAAGAACGAGAAAGAGGTTCACCAATGGCGATGACGTTGACGAGTTCTTGCATGAATATAGAGACATTGCTGGCAAGCCCTCACTCAAAGATGGGGGCAACCTGCTTCACGTCCTGGTCGAGGCAGTCAAGCATACTGACGATATTGAGCCGGAGCACGTTGAACTTCTCGTCCGACGGCTGGTCAAATTTTATCCGGACCTTCTCAAATATCCGAACAAGGATGGACATAATCCCGTCTTCATGGCCATCAGAGCCACCAAGCCTCAACTCGTGGAGTACATGATCTCTGCGTGCGTCAAGGATAAGGAACACCCCATATATGGGAAATGCCTTAACGATGCACTAAGCACGAACGCCCCTGGTGGGGGCCAAACATGCCTCCATATCGCTTTCAAGGAGAGACTTAATCCGAGCACAACCAGGATGCTGATTGAAAGCGCAAGCGACGAAGCGTTGGCTGTCCAGGACGACCTCGGCAAGACGCCGTTGCACTATGCCGTGTCGTTCGGACAATGTACAGATGTGAGGGCAGATCTCATTGACCTTTTTATCAAGCGGGACTTCAAGGCGATACAAAGCCAATCAAGTCCGCAAAAGACTTTCCTTGATTTGTGCGACAAGGGAGGCTCCTCGGTTTATCAGGAACATCAAAATACCAGGGTAACCGTGACGCGTACGATAGCGGAGAAGCAACGTAAGGCCAATAAGAGCAACAACCATAATCAAATCAACTCTGTGACATTGAGCGATAAACCTGCGCCCAGAGGGCCTAAATTCCAGACCGGCACAAGAGACTCAAGGCACGCGGCCTCAGCTAAGCCTGCTGGCGACCGCGATGCGGAGAGATATGGTGGTGTCGCCGATGCGCGTAAGGGGTTAGATGAACGAGAAGAGTTGCGCCAGAAGAAGAAAGCGGAGGAAGCTAAAGAGCGAGCTACTGCCGGCCGAGACGAGAGTCAGAATCGATCAACCAAGATCGACGAACCTGATAATAAAGTTGCGCAGTTGACGGTTCCAGCAGCAAACGGAGCCCGACAACAGGAGCCAGCGCCTAACACGCCAATTAAGCGGAGCAATACAGCACGTTTCAACAGTAGAGCAGACCAGAAGGAGGAGCCGCTAGTGAGACCAGTGTCAGTTCCGCGAAAAAGCGCTCCCAACTTGGCGGCAGTCTTAGCCGTCTGTAATAAGAATTCGGACAAGATCCTACTGAGCCTAAAGCTGCACTATATGAGAACGAGGAGCGCTGAGATGGTCATCTTTTTCTTGTACGGTACCAACATGGATGGTGAGTGCACCACGAAACAGGAATGGACTTTTACTGACGTGGACTCAAGATATCCAGATTAGCTTTGACTATGACCGGCTGCCCCGTAATATGCTATGGGATATCTTCGTCAAGCAGTTCGGCGCGGACAACAAATCCGGCCTCAAGTTCGACCGTGTGCTCCAGTATGTGGCATTCCCACGTGTTGAAGTTCGACCCAAGGATCGTACGGTCGAACGCGAACGGCAAGCCGAAATCAAATCGGGGATACGCCAACTCGGGCCGCACGGTCGTAAAGACATGAAGTATTTTTTCGACTGGCTGTATGAGAAGGGTGTACGCCACATTATTAAATTGTCTGTTGAAGACGCCGGCGACTTTGGTGAGAAGGTCCACAGCGACCAAGCTATCCAAGAGTCGCTCGACCGGTTCATCGTGGAGCATCTCGATTGGCGGAAGGCGGACTTAGACCCAGAGACAATCCTGCATGTGAGTAGTAGAGTTATTGAGAAAGAGGTACCTACGCCTGAGGACCCAAAGAATACCGAACTAGTCCCCGACCGGCAGCTGAAACAACTTTACTTGAGGTGGAGCGGCAGTAATGCTGTGCTTCGAGCTTGGAGTGAGCCGGAAGGGTTGCCAATGCTGCCCCTACTTCAAAAAATCTACCTGTCCCAACCGCCTTCTAACAAAGTACGTGCCTCATTTTTTTTTCTGACACAGCTTCATTGTTGGTCGCGGGCTAATGGAGAAGAAGACGTACGACAACCTGCAGTGGATCAATAAAAAGGTCAATGAGTTCCGGACGAGACTCAATGCAAGCCGGAAAATTGTTCAGGATCGGGAAATCGCGGCCTCTGGCAACCAGGGTGCCCTTGATGACGGCCTAGTATTTGGTGATGTTGAAGTTATTGCCACCGACTCAGGCACGGACGAGAGTAAAGTGACGTCCCGCGACTCATCTCCTTTTACTGCTTCGGCTCCTGTCCAAGGCATCAATTCACATCGATGGTTGATTTCCACTGAGCGATTTGCTAGTGAAATGATTCCCTTCTGGCAGAATACTGTCAAGGACTTCCTTGAGTCGAGGCAGAATCGCGGTACACCGGAGCGGGTTGAGGATGATGTCGTTCTGGCTTTGGTCGACGATGGTGTTGACACGTTTGACATGTTTGATAAGAGTTTGTCCAATCAAGTACTTGAAGGCAAGAGCTTTGACTTCCACGACGGAAAGGTCCGGCCGCCATTCTCGTCAGCGAAGGGCCATGGTACGGTCATGGCTAACATGATCCTACACATCTGTCCGATGGCAAAAGTCTATCCAATACGGCTTAAGACGTATGATAATGCGGACGGAAGCAGTAGCATCGATGTGAACTACGCGGCAAAGGTACGTACCATCCGAGTTACCCTAAGAGAAAGCACGTCCTCACCATGAGTCTGATTGCAGGCTGTTCAAGCGGCTCTTGACAAGAAGGCTACAATTATTTCCATGTCGTGGACTCTCCCGATGGGAGATGATAAGAGCGGCTCGAAGGATCGATGTGTGTCTCCCCAGTTGCTTTGTCGGCCCCTTTTTCTACCTTTACCTAAGTCTTGGGGAGCTCCAGCCTCCCCAGGCGCTGAGATCGTTCCGCAAACGTGGCAGTATGCTGGAAGTGGTGCTAACATCTACTTTTGTAGTGCATACTGTCCTACAAAAGGCTGTCGACAGCAAAGTCCTGATGTTTTGCTCCGCGCCTGATAAAGGCAAGTTCACCGCGTTTGACTACCCAAGCGGCCCATGGCGTGACAGCTTCTTCCGCATCGGCGCCGCACATGCTGACGGTACCGTTTTCAACTGGACACCCGAAGATGGCATCGCGTACGTCCTACCTGGCGTTGACGTGATCAAAGACCAGAGGGGAAGCAGCTCCTTCGAGACTCTCTCGGCGAGAGAGGTCAGAACACGCGTAGTAGATGTCAAGTACCAGACCGGCTCGAGCGTCGCCACGGCGCTAGCGGCTGGTCTTGCTGCTATGATCATCTACTGTGTCAAGGCTAGTATCATGGCCGTCAAGACGGCGAACCAGAACAAGGGCACCATCGTTGGGATTGCAATCCCGGACAACGGCGCAAATCTGGTCGCCGACCCTGATGCAATGAGGCGAGCCTTTGCTAGCTTGGGCACGGTTACACCGAAAAAATTCATTCAGGTTTGGGAGGAGCTTGATAAGGTCACCGAGATGCTGGAGGCTTTGCGGTCGCAGAGTTCGAATCCAGAGACAAAGCTAAAACGCACGGAACGATTTGTGGAGTTTGGACTTAAGCTTTCGAATTCAGTCAAGCAGGAACAAATTTACTTTTCAAGGCCGTAATCTATGGTATACCAGGGAGACATCTTCCTCGATATGGATGTTTTGCTTGGTAAGGGATATACAAATACTCGTGCCAGTCGGCCAGTATTTCGTGCTAACGTGCACCTTACTTCTTTACTGGGGGCCTTTGTACGGAGCTCTGCTGTACGCAATGCTTATGCTTTTAATTTATTCTTATATTTATATGTAAATTTCTTTTCGAACATAATCGTACACCGATTGTTCACATAAGGTTGCATTGTTTCTAATACCTGTTGCCCCCATACAATTATCCCATCTACACACTTCCCGGGGCTTGTACAACTACCATTTAAGGAGTATGAACCGTTTAACCTCGTATCACTTATACGTGCCAAGACGTGCCTTCAATATAAATTCGAATAGTATCCAAGAATTTCTGGTATACATGGTAAAACTGCGGGATAATGGTGATGTTGGACATGCTGGGCGGCATAACACGAACCAATCAAATACCGGTGTTGTGGAACATACTTGTTTATAGTGGAATCGATGTCCAATATAGGCCTTGGCACGTCGGAGTGAAACCGCGTTGGACGATCTTAGCTGGAGTGAGTATCCGGGCATGCTCACGTGGATGCAACTCTTCACCTCCAACATGGGCAAAGCCTGAGAACCCCCATTGTCCATTCCTAATCTTGACATAACGGAGGAGAAGGGTACGACATATGCGCACAAGGACGGTTCAGGAAAGTCTTCCACCGACACCAGCCTAGACTACGCACAGGATGAGTGACGGTTGATGGGTCTCGCCTCGAGTACCCTATCTTGCCCGTAGTGGCTTGAAGTATATATAATGGTAATGCCCTCCTCTCGGATTCCTCTCCGCTCTGGCCTCCCTACAGCCCGGTCTGCTAGAGACGGGGCGTGCTATCCTTCTTGTGCTGCCCTGCCGTAGTTATCCCTGTGGTCGTCTCGCATCCGGTCACTTCTTTTCTCAAAGATGGCTGGCGCTGTTATTGTATCCACCATTGGCTCCCTCGTCCTGGCGGGCGTGGGAGCCATGGCCCAGACGACAGAGTACACGGACCCCAACACCGGCATCACGTTTCAGCAAATCGTAAAGGACGAGGGTGGCTTCAGTTTCGGTATCGCCCTCGCTGAAACCTTCGGCACAGATTTCATCGGCCAGATTACCGGCACCGGGTCAGAAGGGTGGGTCAGCGTATCTTTCGGAGGCGGGATGATCGACAGTCTGCTGCTGGTTGTCTACCCCAACGGCCAAGATGTTACCGCTTCGCTCCGAATGGCAACCCAATATGCGTCACCCCTGCTGTTCGAGGGCGATACGGTCTTGAAGCCTATCCCCGAGGGTACCTTCGCGGACTCCACCGGATTCTCGTACACCTTCTTGTGCGAGAACTGTGTCATCGACGACCTGACCTTCGACGGCTCAGATCCCGTTCCCTTTCTAGGCTGGGCCGTGTCTAAAAATTCCGTCGGTGATCCTTCTAGTCCCTCCTCTCTTCTCAACTATCATGATTTCTACGGCATGTTCGGCGCCGACATCGAGGCTGCCAGCTCTGCTAAGTTCGTGGAATGGGCTGCCATGGCCGCGGACGATCCGGATTTCCCGCCTCCCCCGCCCGGGGGTGGCAATGGCACCTTCCCGGACGCTCCTGTCCGTGACCAGACTTACGACTACATCATTGCCGGTGCCGGTGCGGCCGGTATTGTAGTCGCGGAGCGCATCGCTGAGTCGGGCGCTTCCGTGCTGCTGCTCGAGCGTGGAGCGGCGTCCTTTTACGCTAGCGGTGGCGAGGTTACTGTGCCCTGGAACGACACGGTGACGGTTTTCGACGTCCCCGCGATCCTCCGGTTCATTCCAGCGACCCCTGGAACTAACGCTTTCTGCGCTGACACCGCCGCGCAAGCCGCCTGCGTCCTCGGAGGTGGCACCGCCGTGAACGGCATGATCTTCGTCCGACCCCCGGAGAGAGACTTCGACGACTTCCCAGAGGGCTGGCGCTGGGACGAGGTCGCCGATGCTGCCGAGCGCTTGTACGAGCGAAATATGCATACCTTGTACCCTTCGGTCGACGGAGAATACTACGACGGGGTCATTTATGACGTCGCCTCGAAATCCTTCGAGTCTAACGGATGGAGACATGTCGACGCTATCCAGAATCCTAACGAAAAGCACATGATGTTTTCGCGTGCCCCCTGCGGTGTAAGTTGGGTCGCACTAGGTTATTACCACAAGCTTTGCCTTTTTAACAGTTCATGATAGATTGTAAATGGTCTCCGCGGTGGTCCTGTCCGAACTTATCTGCCCCTTGCCCAGGCCCTCGATAACTTTAAATTGGAGTTGCATACTAAGGTTATCCGAGCCGTGCGAACCAACTCGACTATCACCGGCGTTGAGGTCGAGGTAAACGGCGCCAGGGAGACCATCAACATCAACACCGGCGGTAAAGTTATCCTGGCTTCTGGAGCCATGTCCAGCCCTCGAATCCTGTTAAACTCTGGCATTGGCCCCTCCGAACAGATCGAAATAGTCGCCTCGGGTAACACCCTGGTCAGGCTCCCGGAAAAGTCAGCCTGGATCGACCTCCCAGTAGGAAAGAGAATTCAAGACCACCCCTTATGGACTAGCACATGGAATATCACCGGCGAAGCAGCTCAGCTCCCGATAGTCTCGAAGGAAACACTCCAAAACCCGCCCGAGGAGATGGTTGAGCAATTCGCCCACGCCACCGGCGTCCTCGCAGAGAACGACATTCGCATGGAGCTGTGGACGGATATAACGCCCTCCGACGGCGTCACACGATACGTGCAGGTCGAACTTTACGGCAAGGTAACGGGCCAGTTCAACATGGACATCTTTCTAACCAAAGGCTCGACTTCCAGGGGTGAGCTGGGTATTACCGCCGAAGGCGCGACGCATTTCGTCAAGGACCCGCTGATGAACACGGACGGCGACAATGAGGCCGTCAACACCTTCGTCGAGACGCTACTTGATTATACTCGAAAGCCCGACGCCGCCTTCATCTGGCCCGGACCAGGCGGTGCGAACGCTACCGCCAGCGATGTCCTGAAGGAGATGTTGTCGGGCATCCACGTTGTGGCTTCAGCGCCTATCGGGACGGACGACGGCCGGGAGGGCGGTAATGCCGTCGTCGACTTGGACACGAGGGTCTACGGCACCGATAATCTCTTCGTCGTCGACGCCTCCATCAACCCGAGCGTTCCGACTGGAAACACCATGGCCATTACTATGCTGGTCGCGGAGAAGGCCGCCGAGAAGATCCTAGCCCTTTGACTAGACCGGGGTGAGGTCCCGCAGGGCCAAATAGTTGTTGATAGCGAGTGGGATAAGGCTTTCAATTCGTTTTCAAGTGAAACATCAAGGCCCCGACGTGGCCCCCAGACTACAGCATTGGGGATTAGGTGTGAGCGGCTACGCTTGCGGCCTCGTGTATTGAAGGGGTTATATGAGGGAAGAGGTTAGCTGTGAGGTCTCGGGGCCAGTATAAGTCGCCATTCAGATTTCCAACGCCTTTTAGAGGTGTAACACTCAGAAAACGGCTCATTATTGACAGCTCTGACGTTAAGGGAGGGAAGAATCTCCGCAGGCCATCCGGGCTAATCTAGTCTGTTACATAGCTCCTGGTGTGCATCTACGGGGCATAAAATTTAAATATTCTAACATTACTATAACCGACGATTTTAAAGATAAAAGCAATTTAGGAACTCGTTGGGTTAATTTAATAAAAGTGAAAGTTAGAAAAGAAACCCCCCCGGTTATATTCTTAATAAATTTAGTAGAAATCAGGGAATTATAAGCGCATGGTACGCTTTTTCATACGTTTATTCACGAATATATATAGCCCCACTGCCCTCCCCAGCTGTTGCAGGGAGTCCATAGCTTGAAGAGAGCATCAATTGACACTCTTCGAGATTCCCGATCTTCTTGCTTGTGTCTACCATGTACGTTTTTACATACTAAGCCTTCCAGAATAACCTCATCGCTTCCTGCCGAGAACCTCCTCCGTCCGTATTCTTAGAAACAAAATGCGCGACACGAAAACTAACAAGAACTTGAAACGTGATACAATAGCACTCGTTCTCTCCCTTCGGTCCTCGCTACGTTAAAACGAGGGTAATACACGTCCATGCAAATCCTGCAATTGTCATTTAACATGTGACCCTCAGTTGCTAATGATAGGCTAAAGCACCTCCTTAGCGCACAACGCTTTCAGGGACATGTATCCTCCACAGCATGTCACTATTTGTGGGGAATGCAGCACGCTTTCTCCAGCATGATTACCAGAGCTCTTTTTTCTTGCTGCGGGTAATACATTCGTGCACCTTACTATACGCTTTGCTAGTAATGTAGGGGTAGTTGTCAGTTACGTTCTCTGCCCACTTCGACTTCTGATGAGACTACCCTGTTCACATTCGGTGCCTCATTTCTATGGTTTGTGTCCTGCAACGGTGCTATCAGTCTGAAATTCTACAACCCCTTTGACATGCGCAAGACTCAATGATAAATTTGGACGTCAATATCTATGGACGTACTAGAGGGGAACTATACTAGCTTGGGCAGTTTACAGCCTTGACATATCCATTGCTAAGCTGCAACATGCACTGCTCCGAGTGGGAGCTTCCCAAATTCCCAGAAATGAACACAACCAATACCGCGGCATAGGCGGCCGCAGCACCGTATATCTCTGCTCGCCTGGAATTGGTCAATAGCGCAACGCTGAGAGCAAAGACGACCGTAAAGGCGGCCACCATGGCCAGTTTTGCGGTCGGGTCATTTACGATGTAAAGGCTGACGATGGCAACAACCAAGAGGACTGTGGCAAATAGCATACTGATTGCAGCCACCGTCCATGCGACATGTTGTCGTTTGTAGACTGTCGTACGGTCGAGCGGGTCCATTGCGCTGGGCTTCTGGAAGACCCAGTGATCTTGGAGAAGTCGAGAGAGAAGGTCTTCGTCCGCAGGCTTTCGCAAGGCGACTAGGTCGTCGGCTTCTTTTAGCATATCCTTAGCTCTGCCACTTATGATAGGCATGGATTGGAGACTGGGGCCTTTCCAGGCGTTTCCCTCAAAGTAGTCGCGGAAGGTGGAAAGGACGCGGTTGCTGGGTCCACTTAATTCGGCGATTCGGGCTTGCCGCAGGAGCGCGTCGTCTGGGATTTCAATGTCAGCCAGAAACTATCAGCAGGTCCGGAACACTTACGGTACTCCTTGATTTTAACCGCTAGCTCGTCCGCCTTATCTAGACGCGTCTTCTCCTGCCTTGCCGGGTTCGTGGCAAGCTCTTTAAGTTTTTCCCATCGCCTCGATGCCTGGCGAGCGTCAAGGTCGGAACTCTTTCGCGCTTCATCATCAAGCTTGTCTATTTCGTCCTCAAGTTGGATAAGCTGGCACTGCAAGTGAAGAAGGTTGCGAGCGCTAAGCCGGTCGAACTTGCGGAAGACAAAGGTCTCGTTGTCGGGATCTTTTCCGATCCAGGCGGCGAGCGCGGGATAACCGTCACGGATATGCCCAAGCTCCACGTCAGGCTGGTTTAGAGCCGCCGCCATATCATATTGAGATGGCCCCTCGGTGGATGCTGCTCTTCGGTTAGTATTCCTGCGGATAGAAATATGCTTCTTCAAAATCCGCGTAAAAATAAAAAATCAGCCTTGGAAAACGCCTCGCGGCATTTCGGCCAATAAAAACTGATGGACCCTACATTGCCAACTCAACGCCCGGCCTAGCATCTCAGCTGGCAGTCTGCATCGCCCGGCGAATGCACTAGCCTTGCGATTTTTTAGCTAACGTGTTTTGCGTCCTATTTTCTCTTCGTACCATATTTCACAACTTTCACAACTTTCCCAGGTGCTATTTTACGTTGCACTCCCTTAGTGGCTGTCTAAGTCTCTTGCTCCTTGAGAGAAGCTAAGCGCTTGACTTCATTTGGTGTAAGTTAAGTCTATTAAACTCCACCAAGAAACCCTGCGACCGAACACAACCAACCAAAGCCGATTGAACACATGAATCCGGATTCGTCCTCCTGAAGGCTTTACGTCCTAGCCTACCTCCATACTATTCCGCCAGCGAATTTGTTGAATCACGCGGAATATACCGTCGGGTGGATCAGCCCCTTGAGTCCTGATTTGGTTGCCGCTCGAGCCACCCCCGGACGAAGCGCCCGAAGAACTGGAAGCTGTGTCTTCGAATAACTACATCCATTGTTATGAGTCTGGGCGGGATGTGGGCATACAATGTCCCCTTCGGTACCCTCAGTATAGGATGCCTCAGGGGTACATCACCTTTGCAAAATCACAAGCAATCAGACCGCGAGGTGCGCCTCTTCGAAATTCCGGGCCTGCTTGCAAATCATTTCACGAACGCGTTGGGAGATTATGGTGCGAAGAAGAATTTCATCAAGGAAGAATATGCCGTTAGCTTGGGACTGCCGGTGAACCGAGATGTTGTCTGCAAGGTCACCGTCGGTAATGGAAAGACCGTCTCGACTACTGGAGCTGTAACCGCACCATTTCGTTTCAGCGGCGAACGTCACAGGCACGACATTAAATTCCATCTTCTCCCTGATTGCATCCATGACGTTATACTCGGCAAGTCATTTCTGAAACTCACCGAGACATTCACAAACCTCTTCAACTTCTCCCGCCGCGTAAAAGAAAGAGTGGTTAGGGGCATCTCACAGTTCCATCTCTTATACCTTGGCACATCTAGTCCAATGTTTGAGGGCTCCATTAACGGTCGGCCACAGACTGCGCTCGCTGACTCCGGCGCGAAAGTCTTGGTCATGGACGAAGCCTATGCCCGAAGTATCGGCGCATCAATCCATACAGGAGCCAACCATCGAACGAGTTTGAAATTCGCCGACAATTCGATTGCGAATACTTCTGGCATGGCCTATGAGGTTGAGTGGCGATTTGGCCGTAACGGTGAATTCACCTCACCTTACTGGCTCAACTTTCACATCCTGAAGAATGCTCCGGCAAACGTAATCTTGTGCGATACGTTCCTCTTTGATAATGAAGCCTTCTCACGATATCGCGATTACTTGGTGGACAATGACGATGACCACGAGGACGGAGATGACAAGTCTCATTGTTTCGCAATTGATATTGATAGGAAAAAGAAACGAGTACAAAGTAAGAAATCTACCGTAACTCAAGTCCTGAATTACTCCCTAACCGTCCTCTCCCAGAAACCGCAACCGCAACCACCCTTTCACTTGCCGAGTTGGAGTACCTGGAGCTTGTCCGCCGCGGCGAGGAAGAAGACCGTATCTCTGCCCTTCTGGTCGACGAGCAAACGGCTGCACAAAACATCGAGAACCGGCGGCGCGCTGAATGGGACCGAGCATTTGCAGTTTCGCAGGCGAATAGTCAAACGGCGAGTCTGCAACAGGCTTCTGCGATCAGCATTCCGCGGCTCCAGTCGAATCAGCCTGCTCATTCAACAGCTAACGGGCCCCAGGCCCCTGGCTCAAGACCAACTAGTAAAAGGCGTTTTTGGAAATGGCCAAGTTGGCCGAGGCGTAAACAATTAACTAGCACTAGACAACAAGCGCCTAGGACCAACAACGCTGACTCAGGCGCATGATTCATAGTCAAAAGCAATGCACTATCCGCCCACCAACCTGATCAGTTTCAACCGCTAGTTAGCTTACTGCGAGAGTTTAGGAGTCGCACTTTATCTCGGCGAGCTCAGGCCCCCGTGTCGAGCATTCGATGTGGTTTAAGTACTTCCTACTTTGCTTTTTTAATTTATTTTCAATTTATTTCTTATTGTGTTTTTATTTTTATTTTTATTTTTATTTTTATTTTTATTTTTATTTTCTATTTTCTATTTTCTAAATTTTTATTTTTAATTTTTAATTTTAATTTTTTTTAACTTTAAAAAAAAACGTTTATATATTTATTTTTTCTAATTCTTTTAAACTTTTAAAATGCGAATCTCTTTAAACTTCGAATCCATGCCTTGTTTTAAGTTGTGCTAATAAAGGCCTCTTTTTAATACATCTCTAACAAAATTACCAAGTTTCCTTTTATTTCTTTTCAAAATGAAAATTTAAAAGATTAAATTTTATATTTAATTTACGCGCTTAATTTAAAATCGATAAGTTCGATACTTTATATATTTTTCGAATCTACGCTAATACGCACCTAGGAACTTTCTTTTACATTGGATAAAAATTATGTTATGACTAAAGGGACCTGGCATAAAAAAAGACGGTTGGAAAATGTAGGAAATATCTCCGATATAGGTCTTAGGTTATACAACTGGCTTAGAAGTATTAAGGTGCTTGGCGCTTTAAGCCCCTTAAGCTTGTAGAACGACTTAAAGAGCTTAACGAGCTTAAGAGTTTAAGCCGTTTAACTATCTTAAGCCAAATCTAGGATATATACGCTTATTATTTCCCATAGTCTAGATAATATCAATTTGAAATATAATTTAGTTATCTAGATTTATATCTGTTATTACCAAACGTAACTATTATTTTGCAAGGTCGAATGGGTTCAAGCCTTATTTTCCAGGCTGAGCCAAATACACAGAAAATCATTACACGATGTAATTTGCACGATAGATCCTATACCCAGTATCTTCGAACACGATAACTGAACAATGGTTTTCACGGTTAGGATAGATTGATACCTCAGTCCCATAAAGCCTCACTCTGAAGCCGAGTAGTGATTGCCGATAAGCTCGACCCTAATGAACTTTATGCCCGCTGGCTGGTTCGGCAGGGTCAGACAATATAGATAAGAGAGGGATCCTGAAGGTCCGAAGTGTGTTGTATTGATAGTTGATGAAAGAAAGCTAGCTTTTTCGATAACCTAGCTTAAAATACAATTTTATGAGAGGTTACGTGACCTATGACGTAACCGTACTGATTATGAGGGGGGGGGTAAGAAGGCGACCCTGCCTGAATATAAAACCTCTAAATGAGAAACCTCTACGACAACCTTCCTTCCGTCAGAGCTGAATAGTCCTTATTCACTTGCTTCTCTTAATGGCTTAAGATTAAAAACCTGCCGTCCTTAAAGCTCGAATCAAAACGTCCAGCCTAAGCGAAAGCCTGCAAAATCCTTTATTCGTTTTTATCTACCGAAGCATTTTTTCAACAATATTCGTATACTCCCATTCCTTAAGTTACGTTCATAGAGAAATCGCCCTTAAAAACTGTTCGAAATTTAAAACGAAATATATCGGGAAAAGCAAGCTGTAAATTATTTAAGATAAACTTTTAAAGCTTAACGGATAAAATCTTTTCTTGATAACGGATATTCCCATTACGAGTAAATTTATTCCAATTATCCTATTTAAGCTTAAGATTATTATTTGGTTTTTTAATTCGTAAAATAATATTTCAAAATACTTCCATTTTGTTAATCTCATAATAGCTGTTACTTAATATTTATTACTTAAAACCTTTATTAAAATAAACTTTTATTTTAATAAATAATAATAAAACCGTAAGGAAATAAATAAAAACGGGCTTTAATATAACGGTAATCCTTTAAATATTACCTTTTCGCTTTTTCGCCTAAAAGGCCGTAAAATTATCTTAAATAAAAATTTATTTATCCTAACCGTCAAAAATAAATATTAAGTTTTGCTTATCGAAAAGTTTATTTATATTCCTTATTATAAAAAAGCGATTTGCTTTTAAAAAAGTTTTTAAGTTTTTTTTATATCCTTTAAACTTAGTAAAAAAATTAATTAACCAACTTATATTTCCTAAATAAACGTTATAAAGTTTAACCAGGAATTCGTAAAGGGTTTAGAACTTATTATAATTAAGTAAAAAATTTCGAATATTAAATAACGTAAAAATAAAACTTTTTTTAAGGAATTGTTTAAATTTTTAAAAAGCTTTTTTAAAGTTTATTTTAAAATTTGCCAGGATTTTATTATGGCAGTCTTTTAATATAATAAGTTCCTAATTAGTTATAATGTAATAATTTCCTTTTATAAGTCCGAACTAATTAAAAATCTAAAGGTAATTAAAAAACTTTCGAGCATTTATAAGTTATCCCTTTTCGACCTTAAACCAGTTTCCCTTAAAAAGCGTTTTGCCTAAAGTTAAAATAGGTTTTTCTAAAACAACGGGCTAATTAGTATCCATCCTGTAACATTTTCCTTTTCGAATGCCAAATTTATTTAAAAACTTAACAAATTCGGATTTAATACTTTTTACTTTATTATTAAGCTTTTTACGAAAAACTGGAACTTGGAAATTTTTTCTTTCCTACAGGACATACTAGCCTGACTTAATGCTTAACTGGTTAAGCAAATTCCGAATTTGACGATAATAAATAAAGCTTTTTTCTAAGATTTTTCTTTTTTTTATCTTAATACGAAATCGCATAATAAAATTAATAAAAGAAATATTAAAGTTGTTACTTATGTATATTTTCTTTTTGGTAGCCTTTTTAAAAAAAAAGTCTTTTATTAAATCGATTAAAGTAAACGATAATTCTTTTTTAAGTTTTTAAACGGTAAGTAAACTTAAAAATTTTTGTCGTACGCAATTTTAAGGTTTATAAGCATTAATTCTTTTTTTAACCCGGCGTCCTTATTTATATCTAAAACTAAATAGCTTATTATATAACAATTTTAAATTTTTTTGTTTTTTCAGCGAATTAAATTCGAAATCCTTCCGTTCCGAAGGTAATATAACGTTTTTCCCGAAACCGTTAAGTAAAAAGTGATTACCATTAAAAACTGGATAAGTAACGTTCTAACTAAACTTTCGAAATTTATTAATATTAAAGAAACCTTTAACCTTTAAAGGTTTAATAAGGTATATTAATTAAGCGTTATTTAAAAACAAAACGCGTTTTAAAGGTGCGTATAAGTTTTTGGCGTAATTCGGAAAACCTAAATTCCTAACGTTTCCCAAAAGCGATATCGTCGGCTTAATTACTTTGGCATAACTATTAATTAAGTAACGGAATAATAATATGTTATTTAATTCGTTAATTGGAAACTTTAAAATAAATAAGCCGATTAAGTTATAGGGCGCATAATAACAAAGCGGGGCTTTATAAATCTGATTTAGAACGGATCTTAATTGGGGCCTATTAATACGACCAGAAAAAAAAGGTTTTTCTAAAAATAAGATAATTTTATAGGCTATTTCGGCAAATCTTATGGGATGGAAATAAAAAGCTAATCCAGAAATTTCAGTACGCCTTAACAGGTATTCAAAATAGCCGATAAAGATGGTTGGGTCGGTTCCCATTACGGGCACTGTAAGAATCTTTGGAAGGTTTTTCAAAAAAACTTCCAGGAAGTAATTCCAGGTTAAAAGTCTTACAATTATAACGCCAATTTTGAAATAATCCAAATTTATCTTTTTCGTAAAAATCCTAAGTATGCCTTAAAGGTTAGGATAATTCCTTGCTATTAAAAGGATATCTGCAAAAAATGCCGGTAAAGCAGAAAAAGGGATACCTTTACGAAACTTATTTTCCAGTTTAAAATTAATAGCTGTTAATATTAAAAGGAAGTTTATAACTTAAAAAATGTAAATTTTAAGCTCGTTATTTCCGATATCGTTAAGGGTAAATAATCCATTAATTGCAGTTGCTTTAATAAGGTTTAAAAGCTCGGCGTTAACCTCGAACGGCAACTTAAAAAGCCAAACATATTAATATTAAAAGGTTATATCTTTAAAGAAACCTTAAACACCGTTTCCCGCAAGTTTTTTCTTAATTAAAGTTAACATATACGGTTTTATCAAATAATAATAAGGGATTATAAAATAACTTATATTTTATTATAAGCAGTTAATTATTTTCAAATTATCTCCGGGATAACCAAATCTATTTATAAGTTTAACAACTACCCGGGCCTTGCTTTTTTTCTTAGATAACTGGATTTAACTTACGCTTTCTTTTAAAGCTAAAACGTTCAACTTATTAACGCTTAAACGACTATAAACTTCGTTCCTAGTTAACTTTAAAAATGCTAGATAAAGGCCGTTTATTAAAAATCCGACATATATATTTTTTGAATAAGTCCAGTCTTACTTTATAACAAAATTCTTCTTCTTATCTTTAAAAATTATTCCTGTACCTACGGTACGATTTACCGATCTTATCAAAACAAATTTGTAAATTAATTTATCTCCGAAAAAAAAATTATTTTCGTCCGCATTATCCTTAATTTAAATACTTTCATATTCGTCTTTATTATTAAAAGGCCCATTCGGAAAACTATTACCGAAAAGAAATTTTCGTTCCTCGAAATTATCATCAAAACGGGATTCTCGTCTCAGCGAACTTGCGCTGACGACAGGTAAAGGGGTAGGTATATCTAAAGATCGACTAGGGGGATTTCGGATTAGCGTAAAAGCCAGCTTAAAGGCAAATTTGGATTACGAATTCCCATAACCTCGAAAAAGATTGGAAAATCCTTTAAAGCCCGAAAGCGATCCGACGATATCTTTCTTTCCCATAGGTCCTCCTTTCGATCTTTCAAAATTATCCCGGAAATATTTCTGGTATCTTTAACGAATACGTTCGGAAGAAAGTCTTATTATAGCTGGATTTTCGGAATCTAATATGCCGCATTCGTTTCCGCCTTCCATAACTGCGAATTGTAAAAATAAGAAACCTTAAAAAACAGTTAATATTATGTATAATAACGAAATTTATAAAAACAGGAATCCGAACTTCGCAAGTTAGTTAAAAGGCTATTAATATTATATATAAAAATAAAAATAATGGAAAAACGGCAAACCACAATAATTTGCGTTATAATAGTAATAATAGTAGTAAAAAAACTTAAACAGGAAATTAGATATATAATATAATAATATAAGCCCCCATTTTTTTAACGCTTTTTCCCTAAATATAATTTTTTTTTTTACTCCCGATAGCTAAAAATCCTTTGCGTTATTTACCGTATCTTTCCGTTACCATAAGGGTTTTATAAAGGCGACCTTGCCTTAAAAATATTTATAAACGTTCTTTCTTTCGACGTAAAAAATTCCAAAACGGTAGGGCTAATTTTAAAAAACCCCTAAAATAGCCGGTTCTGGAACTAAAAGGTTTAAGGTTATTTTCGTAATAATTATATATCGAAATTGGTTTCCTATTTAGCTGTAAAAGCTTAAAGGTAAATCGACCTAATTTTGGCCCGATAATAAACGGTCCTTTCCATTTAGTTCCGAACTTAAGCGTTTTCCTTTTTTGCAGTAACATAACGAAACCGTTTGGTTAAAACTTTTGCAATCTAAAGTTATGTACGGCTTTACGAACCTCCCTCGTCTTTTCGACGTATTACCTAACATCTTCGTAATAATATTATATCCTGGCCATATGCTGAACTATCAACTTCCGGAGCTAATTATCTTTTAATAGATCGAAACTTGGATAAAATAATAATGTTTTAAACTCCGCATAATCTTGAAAAAGGTATGCTTATTCGAAAGCCCTTATAAACAAGTGGTTATAAAAAATTTCGAAAGGTAACCAACTTAATAAATGTATGTATTTAGCGTTAGTTTTGGCCATTATCTTTGAAACCTTTATATCTTATTATTCCAATTCTAAAGTAAAAAGGTTTAGAATCGGGCTGACAATTTTCTTCATTACTTGTCTTATAACCCGTATAAAAACCTCGGCAAGGCCGAAATTCCGATATAAACCAAAGGGCCTATTTACGATGGATATATTTCTCTTTTAAGCATAACCGTGGACCTTTAATAAAACGAAAGCGCTTTTAGGATTAAAGTAAAACGTTAAAGGAAAGGTACCGACTAAATTAATCCGGTTATCCAAATATTTGATAATTTTTTCTGCTAAAATATTTATAATCGGAAATGCTTAGCCGAAATAACTGAAATAACAAACCAGAACGAATAAATAACAATAACTTTTAATAGATAGTAAAAAAAGCTTTACGAAATCTCCGGCCATAAGTTACAATAAAGCATGTACTGTAACAGGTTACGCAGGCGTTAGTAGCTTTACTGGACCGTAATATGCATACGGCAAACATCCTGCTATATAATCGATGGTATTTCTCGCTATTCCCGGCCAGAAAATAAACTGGTTTAATTTGTGTAAAATAATAACTGGAAAAAAATGACCCGCCTGATTATAAGCTTTTAATAGCGCGTCTGAAACCTTATTTTTGCAAACGTACCGTTTTCAAAAGCCCTTATATCGGTATTCGAATATTCCATCTTTAAACCGAAAATTCTAAACCTTGTTCAGTAAGATTCGTCTTCTTAAGTAATCGTTTAAGTCCATAAATCCGTATTTTAAACGGCATAAATATTAAAGTACTAATTATCCTGCTTTTACGGAAGTAAAAACTTAAAGTTAGAAACGGCGTATAAACTTACTAATAAAGCCAAAAGCAATAAATCGATCCCTTTTGGTTTGTTAAACTATGTACACCCAGGTTTTAACGTCGTTAAACTTGATAAGATTTAAAACTTAAATATTTAATTAATTTTGTCGGTTTTTTACGGTTTAAGTAAGGATTTTAACAATTTAACGTATCTTTTTTTTCCGTCCTTCCAAACTTATAATCCTTTAGCTGAAATATCTCCAAGATAATAAAACAAAACATTATTCTTATATTCGTTATCTGGAAAAATAATACGCGATAAAACGTTAGCTACCTTATTGCGAAAGCCTTTTAAATATGTAATTCGGACGTTTAGGAGCCGTAATTCGGATACCTATCGAGCATAAATCCTTTTAACATTTAATAAATCTATGAATTATGTAAAAGGTTTATAATTAATGTAAATACAAAAAAAGGAAGAAGCCTTAAATATATGGCCGTAACGCCGACAAAATTCAATAATCGCGCAAAGTTTGCGTTTATACGTATTATAATTGCGCTGCGTTTTGGTAAAAATAAAGCTGTCGTATATTAATAACTTAATTATCCTATTCTGTCGTTAAGTTATTAAACATCCTTCTGCAAAGTTAAAGGCGTTTAAATATATCTTAACTGGCAGGTCGAATGCCAGCCTATGCATATTAACGGCAGTCGATGAAAGCTTTCGTAACAGCTTAAACGATAAAGTTTTTGATTTATTTTATTTTTATTCGACATTTCCCGTTAGACGGATAAGGGGGCGAGATATTTCAGCGCAGTTCCGAATCCATTTTCGCGTTAGGCTTAAGGCCCTTAGGAAAGCTTTTACAACCGTTTGGTTACGCGGCATAGGTTATTTTCTAAGTTTGTTAGCACGTTTAGGTTTTATGGCTAGTTTGCTATAAATCTTATAAGTTACGCTTATAGCAATTATTTGATCGAAGCCCAATCGGACCTTTTTAAAAGAAAGTCTTAGTTTAGCCTATAGGAATCGGGGTAACAGGTAATCCTTAATGTAAGCCTATTAAAAGTCGAAATTTTGATAAATAGCAAAAACGTTATCCATGTAGAAAGTCGTAAGGGGTATAGTCGACGGTCCTTCGGGTGCCAGTAAGGAGGGCTTTGCCTGGGGTTTTGGTATAAGTCCTAAAGCGATAGTTATAAGCTTTGTAAACGAAAACGTAAAGGTTTAATAACTTTAAGGTATTTTTGTAAGTTAAAGCTAAGGAAATCCGGGAATACAGAAGGTTAAGATATAACGATCGTCTGAATGGATTTTTACAGTTGAATATTTATATTTAAGGTTAAAAACGGAATAAGAATTAATGCTTGGATAAGAAAAGTGGTTATGGATATTAGCCAAAAGCGTAATATTCGTATTAAGCATGTTTTTTTCGACATTTCGGTAATTAAAAGTAAGACGGGGTTTTGCCTATGAATTTGGTTAATTAAAGTTCTTATTTTTGCTAACTAGAACGGGTTAAGCAGCTTAATTAAAGAAATATCCGTTGGCAGTATAACATGATTTATATATGCTAGCATTAATACTTTTTTAAACGAGTTTATCGAACTAATACTTTTAAGGGACCGATTAATGTTTGTACTTCGATTTATTTTAAGGAATAATGCCCTGCTTTAGCCGAATTTTGTGTTGGTATAAATTTATAAGTAAGATGTTTAATATAAAGGTAGCATTTAAGATACGGTAAGTATATAAGGTTTTTATAACCTTTTTTTTAATTTTTGGTAATACTAAGGAACTTAAATTATACTTTTATAACGTCTATAGGGGTTTCCTAATCGATATATAATTTTTTAATACGACGATCGGGCGGGAAAAACTTTTAAATATAAGAATTTTAAATATATTTCTTAAGCCCCAACTTTTCGTAAGTTAAGAATTTTAACAGGCTGGAAGATTTTACCGAAACAGTATACGATAAATTGTGCAAAGCTTTATAACTTACGTTAACTTAAAACTTAAAGATTAACTTAAGCGCGTACGTAAAAGTCCAATCTTGGAAATAATAAATTGATTTGGGCTAAATACCTAAGTTCTTGGAAGGTATGATTAATAAAAAGCTATCGAAAAAAGGGGCAATTTTTTTATTTACAGCATTATGCCTTTAAAGCGGTTTAACGACTTACTCGGGTCGAAGCTAATACTTTAATTTTCCGAATCAAAATCTGAATCCGTCGAATCCTTATCGTTTGAAAAGTTTAAATCTTCGGTAATTATTTTAAGATTGGTTTTAAGGTCCAAGCTTGGATCCCCGGGGTTTAATGCAATATTATAATGTTTGTACTAAGTAAAAAAGGGTTTACGGAATTTAATTCGTTTTTTACTAACAGCTTTATTTCCAATCGTTAAAAAGCTTTGTCGTATATTAAATATGGCGATAACATCCCAAAGCTAAGGGAAACCTAAAAGGATAACGTAATCTCCAGGGTAGTTATTAGGTTTTAAAAGATATTATACGGAACGCCAGATACCTTATACGCTAATACCAAATAATACGAATTCGGTTACCTTAAATAATTTGCCGTTAAAGGTAATAAGGTATAATCTGTTAATTCTTAAATCCTTTAATAATCGGCGTTTTAAACCTAGCTTATCTGCCGCAAACTTGGACATAAGATTAATATCGTTACCTTAATCAGCTTATATAAAGTTATTAGGTAAGGTAAATAAGATTATTGCGTTTTTTTTTTATACTTCAGGATAACGCTTATGCGATAGGTTCGAACTGGTTTAAAAGTAGGGGGGTGTTTGGGTATTATAGTAGTTTTAGCTATATTGGAACGGATAGCTACGTTTAGCATGGTGGTATTAATATTTAAGTTCTTTTTTTGTTTCGCAGGAGGAACTAAAGCTGGACGTCGGCCTTTAAAAGTTTCGGCTTTCCGCTTGGTTCGCCTTTTAAATTTAGCGTTACGTTTTGTGGATAAATGTCGAAATTGTTTAGCATATTTTGGGCTGATTTAAAAAAGGTTAATCAGGTTTAGATTAATACGAATGGCTTTGGCTAACTGCAGAAAATCAAAAGAGCCCTTTTCTATACGGCCGTATATCTTCTGCAGATCTTTGCGTCGAGTTTTCTTACTACTGGGACTAACTTTATTCGCGTTACGTTACCTATTAAAGCCTTAAAAAATTTGGCTAGATTAAAAAGTTTTTTAATGGATACGATACCTTATCCAGCAGCTTTTCGACGCTTTTTAAGTGCCGGCCCGACAGCTAAGTTCAGAAAGTATGCAAGCTTACAAACTTCCTTTTTCAAATTATTATTATGCTTTAAAGTAAAGGATAATAAGTTAACCTTAATCGACAAGCTTTTCGAACCCAGCAAGTTCTAAAGATCAAAAGGGGATTAAGAATCGGAAGATACGGGAGTAACAATTAAGGTAAAGGTGCTTGATGTAACGGTCGAATTTCCAAAAGCTTGATAATAAATCTGATTATTAACCTGCAGTTTTTAACGAACTTAGGTTGTATTTAGTCATAAAAGATTTAGGTAAAGATAAAATCCAAATAACCCTGTTTTTATGGTGTCGAGTTATTTCCAGGGTTTTAAAGGGGAGGCTTAGGATATATAAGAGCTTTTAAAATAGCTTATTTCCAATTTTGAAGCTGCTTTTTAAGAAAGGCTAAGCAGGTTAAAGTAAAATAACATATTTCTTTATATTTGAAGTAGATATTACCTTTCGGTAAAAGTTTAAAACCATTTATAACTAGGTGCTTCGATATTTTTTTGGCTGGGAAACGTTACGTAACATTCGAATTGCTAATACGAACGTTAAAGCCAGTTTTACCTCGGTTTCCAGTAAGGTAACCTTTACGGCCTTTACCTTTACCGCGTATATTCTGGTTTTGATTTGTGGGATATGTAAATGCCTAAAGCTAAAAAAGGGCTTAAGATTGGCCGTTTTAATTATTTACGTTCTGAAATAAAGGTACATTCGGGGGGATGTTAGTTTGTAAAGCGGGATATTAAGGATAATAAAAGCCTTAAGGGTGTAAATTAGTTTTAAATGCAAAATTGGCATCGCCAGCTGGAGCAGCTAAAGGCGAAAAAGCAAAGTAATTAAGATATAAACCGTAAAAAGATCTTATTTTATAAGGCATTAAAGTTTATAGATTAAAGATGTTAATAAGGTTGGAGGTTAACGTCGGAAAGTACTGGCGGATTAAAACGTAATTTAAAGGTAAACCAGTACGATTTGTAATAAACTTTTCTATAAATTCGTATCGAACCGTTTTTATCCGGGATTTCTTAATTACTGCTTTTTAATCCAAAATATGCTAACAGTTTTTTATAACGTCGTAAGCTGCCTAAAAAATAACCTGATTTCGAGCATTTTTGTCGATGGCTTTACGGCGCAAATTAATATCCTTTAAACCATTAACGAAGCGATAGATTAACGTTTGTAACATATAAGCCTTAAATAAAGTTAACGGGTTTTGGAATGCGCTTTAAAGGTTTCGAGGGAAATTTCGAACGTTAATACGTTTTAAAAGGGTAATTGTTCGAATGTAGTAAGCGGCAAAAGGTTTATCGGGCTGTTAAGTAAGCTTATTTATGTTTATTACAGGGCGGTTATCCAGATTGTTAATTAGTTTAGCTAGGAACTGGTTTTTTAAAACCTGCTTTATAGCTTAAAAGTTAAGTTGGGTAGCTGCATTAAAGAGGGTTCGATTTAAAGCAGCTTTAATTCGAAGGTTGCTATCGAAAAACGTAGCTGCTTCGCCATTATACTGCATGTCGATAGCCTAAAGGATTTCTGAAGCGGGTAGCTGGCCATTAACATAACCTACTTTTTTGAATTCCTACTTTAACCGGGTAAGCCATTTTAAAGCGGATTCGTTGCCATTAAACTTTTTACAGCTCGTTAAGTTAGGGATTGTGGTGCGAAAAGGAGCCGGGGCGTAAAAGCTAGTAGGGTTGGATATGTTAGCGGAACGAAAAGGAATAAACGGTATTTTAGGCAAAAATTTAATAAGGATTTTAATTACGGGTTTTACGAATAATGGGTTTTTTATAACGGAAACGGGAAAGGATAATTTTTCGGATGTACTTTTACTTTTATATGTTTTAAAGGTATTAAAATTGTTAATAAGACCATTTTGAACTTTTAAATTTTCCAGAAGGGTTGGTAAGTTTAAATATCCGTACGTAAGACAAAATTCGAAAAGAAGCAAACCTTTTTTTAAAGGCAAACTTAAAGGGACGGTAGTAGTGTTATTAATAACGTTAAAGGTAAGGTTTTGACGAACTGATAACGAAAGGAAGATTTTAACCTTAGGAAAAAAGCTTAGAGTATTAAGGGAATAACGATGCCGGTTAAAAGATAAGGCAGGTTTTGATCGTGGAAAACCAGGGTTTCCTCGAAGGGCTGGAGAGCTTTTATGAAAGTCGATTAGCCGCTTGATATATTTAAGGTTGTAAAGAACTAAAAAATTCTGTCCCGGAGATGGCGAAGGCGAAGATCTTATAGGAATAAGCTTGTTAACTAAAGGATCTGTAAAGGTCGAAGCTTTAGCTTACAAGGCTGATATAGGGCGATTTTTTGGGTTTGAACTAATAAGGTTTTGGGAGCAAATTTGCAGTAGTAACAAACTTAATTATAAAAGGCAAGCTGAATTAACGCAGATTAGGAATGCCTTGATGAAATTAAGGTGTTCCGAAAACTGGAGCTTTAAATCGAAAAATCGAGCAATGATTAAGTAAATGAGGAAATCCGCGATAGTGTACCACGGAAGAAACCCGAAGGATTGAATAATTGGTGAAGAGAAGACTTGGTAATTCCAGAAGGCGAACGAACGTGATAACTCCGTACATACCGCACTAGATAAGAAAGGGATTCTGAAGGTCCGAAGTGTGTTATATTGATGGTTGATGAGAGAGAGCTAGCTTTTTCAATAACCTAGCTTAAAATACAATTTTATAAGAGGTCACGTGACCTATGACGTAATCGCACTGATCAAATATGACTTAGGAAATGTTAAGCTTTACGCGGTAAACCTTAAGGATAAACCTTAAAGGCAAACCTTAACGGTAAACCTTAAGAATAAATCTTAAAGACAAACCTTAACGGTAAATCTTAAGGATAAATCTTAAACACAAACCTTAACGGTAAACCTTAACTGCGTATAAAAGGCTGGCATCTTTCCAGTCCCTCGCCAGTCTTACTCGATCGTTCCCACAGCTAAAAGGAAGATGTTAGTACGATAGCCAGGTAAAGAGTACTTGGTATCAGACCACCTTTTCGAATTACCCAAGACAACATACCGCGCAAGTCTGAATATGCGATACCGGTAATCCGAAACCGCAAGATTTTTATAGAAATTGTTATGACCAAACAAGCTTGGCCTATTAGCAGACAGTCGGAGGTTGTGTGGATTACCTCCGAAGCAAAACCTTAGGTTACGTGACATAGATCCGAATGGATTTACGGATCCAAACGGATTAGTGTGGTATGGATCCGAGGGGATTTTCGGATTTATAGGGATTATAGCACATGGAACCGAATGGATTTACGGATCCAAACGGATTGGTGTGGTATAGATCCGAGGAGATTTTCGGATTTAAGGAGATCCCGTTTAGGATATATACGTTTATTATTTCTATAATTTGAGATAGTACCAGCTAATAATAATAATTAGTTACCTAAATTTTTATTTACTATTTGTTACGATCCACTTAACTGTTCGTATTGGAGGGAGCTCCAATAGTGGGTGGGTCCTTGACAGGTTACGTGATTACGTGATCTGTCTGATTTAACAGATTATCCAGATTAGAGGACCTAGGTAATCTGGTAAAGCCAAAAGATTACAGGCATACTTATTCTTGTTAGAGGGATATATAATAGTCAGGACCTTTATGTAAATAACACCTACTTAGTTTCGTTTTTTAGCTATTAATTTAAGCTTTTAATTAAAGGCACCGTTTTCCGATTAAAGGAAAAATCCGTAAACCTCTTTAACGAACAGACTATTAAATTATTCCTTATACTATTATTACCTGCAAATCAAAACCTTATCTCGGATACTGTTTATGCCTTTAGGTGGACGTATAATAGGTTCGTTACATTTTGATAATTCCTTAATTAATAGCCGACGAATGATTCAAGGCCCAGTTAGGTATAAGCTTTCCTGAACGCAATAAAAACGACATCACAAAACGACATTTAGAAGATAAATAGCATATTTGATTACCGTTATTAATTAGTAAGGGATTAGTAACTAAATTAAACGATTTACTACCTATTAAAGAAATCTTCTCCTTAATCGACAACATGGCACCACCTTTTACCCGATTTTAAGGAGGACTTTTTTCCCATCCTTAGCAACAATCCTTTTTAGCAAAAGAAATTATTAAAGTCCAGGATTTAGAAGTTAAGGAAGGAAAGGAAGGATAGTTAAAAGAATAAAAGGGCAAAAAAAAAGAGCCCACCGTCGACGAAAAACTGGATATCTTGGCAACGGAACTTTATGCATTACGACAAGAAAATGCCAGGCTTGCCCGACAGTTGCGAACTAAGGAAAGGTTTTCGACCTTGCCCCTGTTCGGAGCAAACCAAATCCGCGAAGGCATAATTCCTTTTCCCAATTACCATGGAATGCCGGAAGTTAAAGGCTATAAGCCAACCCCTCCAAAACCCTATAATGGAACTACAGATATAAAAGGATTCCTGGTCCAGGCTAAATTTTACCTTAAATTTTATGAGAATTTTTTGACGGAGGATTACCAAAAGGTAATGGTTATCTTTTAGCTGCTTACTGGAAAGGTTCTTTTATGGTCTAAACTTATTATAAACGATTACCTTATAAATTACCCTGATTAATTTTCCGACTTAACCAATTATGTTTTCGGTAATTATGAACATTTTAAGGAAAGGATGCGAACTTTATTTGGAAATTCCGATAAAGAACAATATGCGGTCGAACAGTTACATTTCTTCCAGCAAACAAAGTTAGCAGCCGAATATACGATTAAATTTAATCGCTTTACGTCAATTTTTAATTTTCCAAAAAACGTATTGTTTTATCCCTTTTATAACGGCTTAAAATCACAAGTTAAAGATAAGATGTACCGAGTATCCAAGATTGGCCCCTTTCAGGATTACATTAACAAGACCATCATCGCCGATCGACGTACCTTTAAAAGGTACTTGGAGAAGAAAAGATCGGACAAAAAGAGAAACAATTAAAGCTTAAGCAATAAGTTCCAAAGGGATAGAACTAAAGGCAAATCCCAGAAAGAAGTAAGTATTACTTTAAAGGAATTTAAAAAGGATAAGTTGAATGTTAAATGTTTCAACTGCGGCAAAAAAGGCTATTATAAAAGCAAATGTCGCTTTTTAGTAAAAAGGGATTCCAGGAAAGGAAGAATTCCTTAACCCTAAAAAAAGGTTAAAATGGCCGAACAAGAATTAAACAGCGATAACGAGGAAAAAAGGGAAGTTAGTTCCATTTCCTTCCAGCGAGAATTTACGATTGCAACTATATACTACGAATTAAATAGCGACCTAGAATATAAACGTTACCCGACTTATTAAAATCGAACGATTAAAGCCTGCAGATATTATCCTGGATAAAAACCTTTTAGGATAGCCATAAGGCTAAGATATACTTGTTATTTAAATAAGCAGCGGTACAGAATGTACGATGAACATGGCCAGTTGCGCCCTAATACGGTAATATACGATCTAACAGAAGTTAATAAAGCCCCCGAAAATAAAGAACCGGTTCGTCCAGGTACGCCGGATTCGAAATTAGTCCATAATTATAACCTATTCCATTTCTTTGCATATTACAACGACAACTGTTTAATCCATTTCCGCGCTAAGGAAGATAATAACTATTAGCCCGGATGGGATAAGGAGATATTTACCGAACTCGACGACGAATGCCGATGCATTAAAACTCCCAGATGGCCGGAATACCTCCGATCTTGTTACTTTTACCCTAAATCAGCTTAAAGTCGAAAAGCCATCGCCTAGGGATACCTATGTTACGCCCTTACACTATGTATAATGTACGAAATCTTGGATATGGGAGCCGATCTTTCAGAAATCTTACCCCCAAAACTAAAACTCCTTTAGATATCGGAAGTAAGAGTTTTAAGATCAGTTTGCCAGATTAGCAAAAGAAAATGGTTCACTTGCATGGACGATAAATGTCCTAAATACGTAGTTAAAAAAGCCCGAGAATGGAGACGCCTTTTAGTTAACAGAATTAACAAGTTAAAAAACTACGCAGGCCCTCGAAATTAAGGTATCGAGGAGCCTTAACCCACAAGACCTTATATAAGGCAAAGACTGGATAACGTAATCAGATTAAAATTCTTTTTTAGTACGGTAACAAAACATTTAAAGCCATAATCGATTTAGGAATAAAAGGAAACTTTATTTTATTATTAGTTGCAGAAAAGTATCGGATCCTTTGGAGGTATAAGCTGAAGTTATACAAATTACTTACAGTCGACGGAAACTTATTTAAGTATGAAAATGGACAAGTTTTTAGGGAAACGGAAAAACTTCCAGTACAAATTTAAGGATATTTAAAAAAAGTTATTCTGGACATCGCCGACATTTCAGGACACGATATTATCCTTAGAATGCCGTGGCTTTGTTCCAGTAACCCCCGTATTAACTGGAAGATTTAGAAACTTTCCTGGGACCAATTAGAGAATCCCCCAGAAAAGGAGTTCCGAGAAATCTGTTACCTGATCCGAAAAGCCAAAGTAATGGACCTAACTGCTAAGGTACCCCCTAAGTATTTAAGGTTCAAAAGATTGTTCAAAGAACAAATACGGGAAAAATTACCTAACCATAATTAATAGGATTACAGAATTCCTATTAAGGAAGGATATTATCTAAAACTTTACCAGATTTACTACATAAATCCAAAGAAAGCCAAGGCCTTGTAAAAGAGTTTATAACGAGACCTTAAACGCGGATATATTCAAAAATTTGAATTTCCCGTAGGATACCCCGTTATGATAGTACCAAAAATGAAAGATGGGAAAATCCGAATTGATAAGGATGGAAACCCTATATACCGAAAAGTCCACGACTACCGATAGTTAAACGATATCACTGTTAAGAATAGATACCTTTTTACTTTTATGGATACCATAAAAGAAAACATCAGCAAAGCTAAATGGTTTACGGCGTTAAATTTACCGGACGGTTATTACTTGGTCCGAATGGCCAAGGGCGAAAAATGGAAAACTACCTTTAGAACAATCCATGGATTTTACGAGTATAAGGTGATGCCCTAGGGACTTACTAATGCTCCTGCCAGTTTCCAACATATGTTGATAACGATTTTACGAAAGTTCTTCGACAAGTTCGTATTCGTCTATTTAGACGACATCCTTATTTATTTTGAAACCTTGGAGGAATATAAGAAATATGTCGCCTAAGTACTAAAGGCATTCGAAAAAGCAAACCTGTTGGTTAATGCCGAGAAAAGCGTATGGCATATCCAGAAGCTAGACTTTCTAGGCTTCATTATTACCCCAGAATAGATTTAGATCCAGGATTTTAAAATAAAGGCAGTTAAAAATTGGCCGATCCCCGATAAAGTAACCGTTACTGACGTCCGTCAATTTTTGGGATTTACGGGCTACGTACGTAGCTTAATTAAAGATTTCGGAAAAATCGCCAAACCCCTAACGAACTTTACTATTAAAAAGTATACTGGAAAAGAATTTAAATTCCTAAGAAAAACTAAGAAAGTAATGCAAACATTTAAGAACCAGATTACCAGTACCCCTATTATGAAGTTGCTTAATTATAATAAAAAAAAACGATTAAAGATTGACGTATTAGATAAAGCCCTAGAAGCAATCTTAGAATAATAAGAAGACGATGGAAAGTAATACCCAGTTGCTTACTATTCCAAAGCTTTAAAGGATACAGAGTTACGATACCTTATCTACGACAAAGAATTATTGGTAATCATTATGGCATTTAAGGAATGGGAACTTTACTTTAATGGAACCAAGGAACCTTTTAATATTTACTTTAACCATAAAAACTTTACTTACTTTATAACGATTTAGGATTTTAACAAACGACATGAAAATTAAATAATTTTCCTGTCCAAGTTCAATTTTAAAATCTACCATATTAAGGGTAAGGAAAACATCCAGGCGGATATTTTAAGCCGAAAAAAAGATTACGATATTAAGGTCCCCAAGCGGCGTATGCAAATGCTATAACTTATAAAGGAAGATATTTTACAGTTATGTAAAATATTGAAAAAACCTACCCCCGAACTTTTGGCTTAATTCAGAAATTTCTACAATTCAAACGAATTAAAAAAAGTTAGATAGTTAAAAGAACGATCCAAGGATTAATTGCTATACTATGGAAAAATTTACGTCTTACGAAAATAACAAAAATAATTTGTTAAAGAATTTTACGAAAACTTACTACATAAATATCAAAAGATCTTTAAGATAACTAAACGACTTCAGGAAAAGTACAACTTCCCAAAACTTAGAAAAACCGTCGAACAAGTGGTTAAAGATTGCAACGTTTGCAATAAAGCCAAAGCGGCTTGCTACAAACCATACGGACTGCTGCAATTTACCGAAATTCCAGACAAAGCATAAAACACCATAGCTTGGAACTTTATTACCGGCTTACCCTTATCTAAAAACCCCGTTACCGGAATTTAATACGACGGAGTATGGGTAATCGTCGACAGACTCACCAAATATGGGTATTTCCTACCCTTTAAAAGAAACGCGATAGCAGAATAATTAACCTACGTATTCGTAAAACATTATTTCGACAAACATGGAATCCCAAAAAGGATTATTTCAAACAAAAATAAGCTGTTTATTTCCAAATTTGGCATTAGCTTCTTTAAACAAATTAGCGCCAAACTTAAATTCTTTACAATATATTACCCTTAAACCGATGGACAAACAGAACGATTAAACTAAATACTGGAACAATATTTAAGGAATTATGTTAATTACCAATAAAATAACTGGGTAAAATTACTCCTACTGGCATAAGTAACTTATAACATATCTGTCAACGAAAACATGGGCATTTTACCCCATACAGCCGTATACGGACAAAACGCAAAAACCTAACGATTAAAGCAATTATTTGGTAAAACTCCGAAAATTACCTTAATGGCTCCCAAAGCAGAAACGATGGTATTTAAAATCAAAACCATTTAGATTTGCCTTAAGATTAAGCTGCAATTTCTCCAACAACGAATAGCTTAATACTACAACAGGAAAAGAATTAAAGAACTAATTCTATCAAAAGGAAATAAGGTTTACCTGTTACGCCAAAAACAAAACGCAACCTTGAACATTTCACAAATTAAAACCAAAAAACCTAATAACAAACTTGATTTCAAGAAACTCGGTCCGTTCAAAATTAACGAGGTTATTTCCAAAATTAACTATCGACTGTTGCTACCTAAGATAATGAAGATATATCCTGTTTTCCACATTTCCTTGCTAAAACCAGCATTTAATAACGCCCCGCTGGAGACAAACTTGGAAATCGAGGAAAATACCGACGAATACGAAGTCGAAAAAATACTGGATTTAAAAATAATTAATAACAAAATCCAGTACCTAGTTAAATAGAAAGATTACCTACCTAAAAATAACATTTAAAAGCCCTTTAAACACCTAACAAATGCGAAGGACCTAATTAAAACGTTTTACCGCCAAAATCCTAACCGACCGTCTCCAACGCGGCCAAGGTCGCAGGCGACAACGGTCCAACCCTTAAATTTAAGCCCTCGGCGCTCCAATCGAAAGAAGCAAACGCCTTCATGTTGGCGTTAATCTCCGAAGCAAGCCGCACTTGCTTTTCCTTTATGCGTTGCTGCTTTTTTTCCATTTTTTCCTTTTCTTCCAACTGGTCCAGTTTGTAACCTTCTTTCAATATTTCAAGCGCCTTCTTCCTTAAAATATCTTCTTGACAGCGCAACCGCTGCAGCTTATTTATCCTTTTCGACATCTCTTTTTAAAATTTCCGTTGTAACTTTACGAGTTCGTCCTCGGCAGTACGACGCTTTTCCTAAAAACGATTACGTTCCGACCCGATATTTTCCAAGGAAAACATAGCAACAGCGTTTCCGTCACAATAACGCTGGCGACGAGTGCAGTGGTAGCAGTTTAACGAACCCTTTATCATAAAATACTGTTCCTTTCCAAATAGCAAGTAACTAGAATAAGGCAAAACCTTAAAACCGTAGGTACGGATAAAGTCCGAACGGCTGTCGCGGGATTAACGCTAGTTCGTACGTACCTTACGTACTTGTTTTTTTACACGACCCGCTATAATAAGCTGGCAGTCAAAAAAAATAATTTTAATTGAAAGTGGGAAAATACTTACATTTCTATCTTTGGGACAAAGATCCTGAAAAAAGGAGAATAATGTTACGATCCATTTAACTGTTCGTATTAAAGGGAATTCCAATAATAGGTAAATCCTTGACAGGTTACGTAACTACGTAATCTATCTAATTTAACAAATCATCTAAATCAAAGGACCTAGGTAATCTAGTAAAGCCAAAAGATTACAGGCACACTTATTCTTGTCAAAAGGATATATAATAATCAGGACCTTCATGTAAATAGCACCTACTTAATTTCGCTCTTTAGTTATTAATCTAAGCCTTCAATTAGAGGCACCGTTCTCCGATTAAAGGAAAAGTCCGCAAACCTCTTTAACGAACAGACCACTGAATCATTCCTCGCACTATTATTACCTGCAAATCAAAACCCCATCTCGGATACTGTTCATGCCTCCAGGTGGACGCATAACAGGTTCGTTACACTATTACCAAACGTAATTATGGCTTTATTATTCAGATTTTTACGATATTATTGTTAACATAAACCGTACGACTTAGGTTTAATAATTGGTTACGCTTATAGCTGTTATACGTTGCAAGTTTCTGTTCAGTAGTACCGTTAGACTTTAAGCAATATTTAATACTATCAAAATGTCGACCAGCGTCGAAGCTACCGTTTTTACCTTTACCCAGCAACTGCAAGAACGTATATAGCAGCTTAAGGCCTATGTTTAGCAGCTTATTACTTAAGTTACCGCCGCTTTAGCCGATTTAGTGCCAGTGGTTACCCCAAGATTTAAGGTTAAGAAACCCGAAACTTATAATGGTATAGGAAACATTTAGAGCTTTTTAACCTAGGCTAAAATGTATCTACGATTGGAAAGAATCAAAGGCGACGTCGACAAAATCCTTGTTGTAGTAAAGTTCTTAAAAAGGAACACTTTAAATTAATTTAAGCATACGTTACGCGATTACTTAAAAAATGCGGAAAACGATTAAAAAACGGTTAGCAAAAACATTTTCAAAAGTTATGTTAATTTCGAACAAAAGCTTAAGGATAACTTCGATAACCCGGACGCAAAACGAAAGGTTATATAAAACCTTTTATAGCTTAAACAAAAAAGACCAGCTTTTAAATATGCCGTCGAATTTAGGAACCTTATATTTAAAATAGGATGGGTCGATAATAAAGACGATACCTTAATCGACGTCTTTTACAAAGGGTTAAAGGACGATATAAAGGACGAAATTATCAAAATCGAACGATTTAGTATATTCGATAAATATATCGCTAAAGCTGTAAAAATCGATAATCGACAATTTTAACGACGATAAGGACGACGTAAACAATTTGCCTTACGGTTCAAATTTTAAGGAATTAATTAAGGTCGAAAGCGCTTTACGTTTTTTACTTTTTATAAAACTTAATTAAGGCTTATAAAATTAAGGGTTATCCAGTTGAAAGATAAAAGGTCCGTTACCTGCTACAACTATAATAAGCCCAGATATAGTACGCGAAAATGCAAAAGCCCGAAAATAATATATTAAATTTCAGTTTCTGAAAATTAATATAAAAAGAAACCTAGCGACAGAAAAACGATTAATATAATCCGCGCCAAATATAACCATAACCTTTTACTTAAGATGTAATAAGGAATGAAAAAAACGAAAAAGTTATTCCAGGTAGGAGCTAAAAAAGTTAAAAAAAAAGTTAGAATTGCTCGATTTACTATTACTTAATAGTTATAGGAGTACGAAGAATAAAAGAAGTTAGTAATGATAAGCTATTTACCCGCGTATAATAAAAACGACAGCAGAAAAATAACCAGTTAGTACTTAATGCATAATTAAAGGAATACTAAAAATAAAACGAAAACCTGTACCTAGAAGAACCCGATCGGCACGGAAAGCTTTACGCGGTTAGCTGTTAACGACCGCAATGCGAGGTATACGAGGACGAAAAAGAATATATCGCGCGACGAATTATGCGTATGTAGCGATAAGGCTTCGATTTTAAAAATCGAACTAGAAGCGATCTTAAGGACTAAAAGTGGTACTGTTATATACGCAAAATGGTAACGATGGAAGAGATCGACGAGCTGGCAATTACTAGGAGTTAGCTAAAAGGAAAACATTATTTTACATATAAACCTTAATGTTATTACGAATAGTATAATTATTAAATGCAGGAAAATTTAATTTAAAAAATAATGGGAAAATATTACCAGAAAGTAATCACCGATTTGCGAATCCAGTTAGCCTTTACGGAAAACCCAGAAAAGCGATTAGCTATACAGGAAAAAAATTTGCTTTTTTTCGAATTAAAGCTGGAAAATTCCAGAATCAAAATATATTAAAAAAAAAACGTTTCAGAATTAAGTGGAATATTTAACAGTAACGTTACGCCGATAAGAGCAGTAATTAAAATAGATTTAAGACGAAAATAAAAGATTTGGAAAGAAAATTTAGTAATTCGAAAATAGCTTAAAGATTTAAACCATTTGTAATAGGGATTCAGGCTGGCAGAAAGAACGAAAGTTGGATAGTAATATTTTAGAAAGGTTTTAAACATAATGCGAATAGTACGAAAGAAATTTATAACGGTATAAATACGAATTAAAAATAAGCGATATACCGCATTTGTAAATTATAGTGCAACAAAAGGTAATTATATTGTTCCAGAAGTAGTTAACGAGCTATAGTTATTATGGAAAAATAAGGAATACTTTTACGAAGTTGAAAACGCCGAAAGTTAGATATTTAATTACAACAACGGATAGGTTCGATATAAGATTGATTACTTTAAAACTTTTATCGAAGGAAAAAGATAAATTATTAATTTCGACGTTATCGCTATAAAGGCTTTCGATTTAATTTTAGGTTTGTTATAATTAGAATAATATAATCCGGCCATTAACTAGGAAATTTGCGAAATGGATTACGATTTATTTTTTATCGATAAGCTAAACGACGAAAGATTTTAATATTCGATCGGTAAGGTAAACGAATATAGGCATAAAGAAACGGCAGAAACCTTATTACCTAAGAATATATAGCATATTAAGGAAAAAGGCTATAATCGAAATATACGACGTATTATCGCCAAGCTTAGAGCAAAATTTAAGTAAATAAATAATAATTTAGAACGACCGTTCGAGAAGTTATTAAAATAGGTAGCTGAGGTATTTTTATAATATTATAAGTACGATGAGTTATGTAATAAGGAATTTAATATTAAATTGCTAAAGTATAACGAATAGGATTACGAAATAATTTTTTAAAATGGTAAAAATCCCGATTTTTATCGGATATATAACCTAAATTATGCAGAATTATACGCATTCCGTAATTACTTCGAAAACAGATTTCGAAAAAGATAAATTCGACGTTTTAAACTACCAGCCGGATATTTTATGTTTTTCGTACAGAAGAAAAGAAGAAACTTTCGATTAATATCGGATTATCAATAACTTAATAATATTAGGGTTAAAGATAGAATATCGTTACTATTGATTACTGAAATAAAAGATCGTTTGTACGGAGTAAAATGGTTTATAATTATCGCTTTTCGAGATAGTTATAATATAATTCGGATTAAGGAAGGGCACGAATGGAAAATAGTTTTTAGGACGAAATATGGCTTATACGAATACTTAATTACCTTTATAGGATTAATTAACGTACCGGCGACCTTTCAACGAATGATAAATTATGTGCTGAAAGAATACCTGGATATCTTTGTTGTTTGACGTTCTTATTTATTCGGAAACGGAAGAAAAGTACGAATAATATGTTTATTAGGTTTCATAGACGTTATAATACGCCAAATGTTTAGTTAATACCGAAAAAGCTATTTTTATAAGTAAGAAATCGAATTTCTAAAATATATTATTACCCTAGGATATATTCGTATAAACTTTAAAACGTTATTTACAATTAAGGATTGGATATAAGTTATTAATATTAAAGAAATATAAGGAATTTTTGGATTCGTTAATTATTACCGACGATTTATACGTAATTTTAGTAAGATAGATATGTTATTAACGGAATTTATTAAAAAGAAATTATTTAAATAGATTTTAGGAAAAGAAATAGCTTTTCGGTAAATTAAAGATACCTTTATTAATGAATTAGTACTGATTATGTACGACTTAAAGCAATTAGTAAAGTTAAAAACCGATATTTCGGATTACGCTTTAAAAGCTGTGGTTAAATATCGCGACGATTAAGAAAAACTTTACCTTATCGCGTTTTATTTTTACAAGTTATAAAAAGCAAAATTGAACTACCCTATTTATGATAAGGAATTTTTAATTATCGTTAACGCGTTTAAGGAAATCAGGTATTACTTTAAAGGTAATATATTAAATTAAGGTATATACGGATTACAAGAATATTATATACTTTTTTACGATACGAAAACTTATCGGAAAATAGTTGCGTTACGTAAAAAGCTTTTCTGAATTTAATTACGTTATTATTTATCGAAAAGCATTAGAAAACGGTAAAGTAAACGCATTTAGCAGACGACCTAACCTGGAAGAACCTAAGGTTAAGGTATAACAGATAATCTTTGATATTATACCCGAAAAATACTTAAAGTAATAACGGACTTCTGCGATACGAGCGATACTAGTTACTATATATTAACGTATCTAATAATATAATGTTATTTAATTAGCAAAGTACCAAATAAACAAAATATAAGTATCCGAAGACCTGTAAAATAATTTAATACGGGATATATACGAATACCTAATATACGGACATCCAGGGATTTATAAAACTTTAGAACGCTTATAAAGGATATATTACTTTCCTAAAATGAAAGTTACAGTATACAGAGTTATACGGCAATGCGATATTTGCGTTAGAATAAAGGTACGACGACATAAACCTTACAGAAAATTATAACATTTACCAATTGCCGAACGACCATGGGATTCGATTATATTTAACTTTATTATTAAGCTTTCTTTATTTAAAGACCTTTTTCTAAAAGTATATTACGATAGCATTTTCGTAATCGTTAATCGATTTACGAAATTTTTTATTGTTTACCTTATAATAAAGATACCGATATAAAGCAGCAATTTATATATATTTCCCTTAAATATATTTTCGGTACTTAGGAACTTTTAACGGAAATTATTTCGGATAAAGGTATTATTTTTACTTCGAAAATTTGGTGAAAAGTAATAGCTTAATTTGAATTAAATTACAAATTATCTAACGTATTTAAACCTTAAATAAACTGACAAACAGAAGGAATTAACCAAACGTTAAAAACGTATTTACGATGTTATATTAACTACGAATAGAATAACTGCATTAAAAAGTTGCCAGTTGTACATTTAGCTTATAATATTAGTTATTACAAAAGCATTAAAATAACGCTAGTAACTGCCAATTTTAGTTTGACACCCGAAGTTTATCGAGATTTATATAAAAATGGACCAGTTAACGTTAAAGTAATTTAAATATCAGAATAGCTAAAATAGCTGTACGCAAAAATGAAATTAACATTTAATTTCGTAACCGACTAAATAAGCAAATATTATAACCAAAAAAAGGTTAAAAAGAATTAACCTTTTCGGAAAGGGAGATAGTTTACTTAATTATTAAAAATATCCAGATTAAGAGGTTAATAAAAAGTTCGATTTTAAATATATCGGCTTATATAAAATCGCTAGGAAAATTAAAAAAAAATACTTATAAATTAGAGCTACCGCCGAAAGTTATGCTTTATCTAATTTTTCATATTTCTTTTTTAGAGTTAACAGCAGATATAATTAAAGTTAATACGGAATAGGACGAAAAAGTTATAGAGGACATACCGGTTTACGAGATAGAAAAAATACTGGATGTACGTAAAAAAAAAACGGACTTACCTAATACCTAATTAAGTGGAAAGATTACCCAAATTCCGAAAATACCTAGAAACCCGTGAAGAACTTTACGAGCGCTTAGCGCATTTTAAAAAACTTTCACCAGTAATGCTAGAAGTGCTAAGGTTAAAGATATTCCAGTCCGCGTCGTTTAATGACGGCTAATTAGTATTTTCAACCCCAGGCCATTCCGAAAAGTCTGTAGCTTACGTGGCTTATGCGGTCTGCAAAGCCGTTTCGTGTTTTAATCTTTCCTGCTTTTCCAGTTCGTTTGAAGATTAAAGCCTACGATTTACCATTTTAATACCCTTGGACCGAAGAAATTTTTGCTGATGCCGCAATCGCTGAAGACGGGCGATCACCTTATTTATTTCTTTTTACGTTTAAAGCAATTGTTTTCGGCCAAAATCTTTTCGCGTTTTAAACGTTCCGCTTTTTTCTAATAATGTTACGTAAGGAATTAAGAGAGATACCCGACTTATCGCAACTTTTTTTTCTTCAAAAGGTAGTTTTTATAACGAGTTACGTTTTTTATTATAACATATTTTCGCTTAACGTCTCCCACCATTAAACGGCTCAAACCATTAAACGGCTCGTTTCTTGGCACCTCGCAACAACAAATTCAAATTGCTCAACCACAACACGTCAAGTCAACCCAAATCAATTATATACTCTTTCGCTGACCGTGTCTACAGTTTCTAGATAAGTGCACGTATTATATCAAGGCTTGTTGCGGACGCCATATTGCCATTTTTTCCTTTTAACCCGCCTGCAACCGACCACCCTCCAACGCGTCCAAGTTAATATTACCTTTATTTCGCGAGTACTAAAGCCGACCGACAAAAAAACGGTTCTTAACCAAGTCCTTAACCCAAATACGCGAGCATTTCTTGTCCGGTTGTCATACGTTGAAGATATACGTCGGGAAACCTGTTGGAAGGCGTATTAGAATTCGCATTACGGGACGTTCGCGGGGCGCGTCGGTATGTGGCGGGGCGTGTGGCAGGGCGTGTGGCAGCGCATGGCAGCGCGTATGGCAGGGCACGTCGGGCTTAATCTGGCAACAACTCGATACATACGCAATTTAATAATCAAAACAAACGTTTCCAATAAAAAGGAATACGTACTATACAGGATGAACAGATTCTTTTGGCCGGCAGAAAGGTCGTGGCAAAGAATTGCTGCCAATAGCTGCTGAAGATAGTCGGTCGTATATAGGTTAGGAGGAAGGAATGGCAACATGGCGTCCGCAACAAGCTTTGATATAACGCGTGCACTTATCTAAAAGCTGTAGACGCAGTTAGCGAAAAAGTATATAATTGATTTGGGTTGACTTGATGTGTTGTGGTTGAGCAATTTGAATTTGTTGTTGCAAGGTGCCAAAAAACGAGCCGTTCAATGGTTTGAGCCGTTCAATAGTGTGAGACGTTATATTTAAAATATATAGAATAAGGTATAATTCCAAAACCTTGATTTTAAATGTAAGCAGTTAAATTTTCGCGTTTTTCCTTTTGATTAGGACGCTTGCAAAAATATTTGCTTTTCGATACGGTTAGGCATAATAACGAAAAACACGCAGAAAATAATAATATAAAAAAAGCGAAGTTATTTACTAAACAAATACGATAAACAAATTAATCTTTAAGGGTAAAGATCTTAGAAAGGGAAAGATTGTATTATAACCAAACAATCTTGGCTTATTGGCAAACAGTCGGAAGTTATATGGATTACCTCCGAAGCAAAACCTTAGGTTACGTAACATAGATCCGAATAGATCTACGGATCCAAACGAATCAGTATGATATAAATCCGAAAGGATTTTCGGATCTATAGAGATTATAGCATATGGATCCGAATAGATTTACGGTTTCAAACGGATTGATGTCATATAAATCCGAAAGGATTTTCGGATTTATAAGAATTACAGCAAATAGATCCCAATAAATTTTCGGATCTAAAGGGATCCCGTTTAGAATATATACGTTCATTATTTTTATAATTTAAGATAACACCAGCTTGCAATAACAATTAGTTACCCAGATTTACATCTGTTATTATTAGACGTAATTATCGCTTTATTGCTCAAATTCCCACGATACTACTACTAACATAAACCGTACGAGTTAGGTTTAATAGTTGGTTAAGCCCATAGTCGTCACAGAAATCGTCTCATTAACGGTGCACAATTTTTACCAAATTACCGGGCGAGCTGAAAATATCGATATTACTGTCGACGCAAAAACATTTTCCCAAGAAGATCGACTTCGACTTTTGATTTTCGGATACGATTTAATTCGAGAAAGTGACGGTAATCGATCTTTGCAAGATTATATACCGAAAAATATGACGATTATAACGGAATTATTGGCGAAACTGGAAGGGAAAGATAATAACCGGCTTAATAACTTCGACGTTCAGATTTTGGAATGATGTATACTGGAGAATTACGAACGATGGTTTGCCCGGCTGCTCCGGATTGCGAAGACCGTCCAGAATTTCGACAAAATTCGACGTGGATAAGAGCAGGACAAGGCAGTTTGAAATCGCCTTAGAATAAAACGCCTGCGAAAGGGATGGGTTTAGTGAAGTCTAAGAATTGAAGTAGCAATCTATTATTTTATCCAATTTTTCTACACGGTTACGTCTCCTTTAGGGAAAGTACTTATTATTTTATTACTTAAATTTTTACGATATTATTACTAACATAAACCGTACGACTTATGTCAGCTAGCAGAGAGTGCGCTAGCACCCCATATACGGAAAGGCTCTTTCCTGGTCGGAACATATAAGTTCCGTAACTAGACTCTATAAAAAGAGAAGTGCGCATTTTAAAGCGCCTGCAGCTAGTAATCTAATACAACACAATTAATGTCCCTTATATCTGATAATTAAAAGTCTCATTCGCTTAATTCGTGTTATTATCAATTGATCAGCTGCTGTTAAAACGGTATAGGCTGTACATTAATAGCAAGTACCTGTATACCCCATTATCTACAATGGCAACAGTACCGTCGACGTCCTCCGTTATCTACAAGGGGCCCAAAGACTGGGATCGCTTCAAAAGCGAATTCCAATCCAAAGCCTACGCGCTTAGTATTTGGCGTTATATCGACCCTAATCAAGATAATGCATGGCCTGTCGAAACTACGAAACCCGATATAACCCCCTATCCGAATAAACGATTTCGTTAAATAACGACGCGAATAACTAGTTCCTTTTCTGAAAGAACTATATAAGCCGAAAAAATCGATTATACGGATTACCTAACAAATACGCTTAAAATAATAACAAAAAGCAGATAAGCTTATGTTTAGGATTTCGCGACATACATTTACAGAAATCGGAAATACGAAAACTTTTATAAAAAGATTAACGACTTTACGAAATAAGTTTTAAAGTCGATACCTTTACCGATTAAAAAAACGAATTTTCTTTTAGGAAAAAACTTAAGAAAGTAATTCGCTATTTTAATCGAATCCGATAAAGTATATAACAGCAAGCTTATAAACAATACCCAACGAAAATACCGCAAAAGGTTAATATAAATCTCGAAATTAACGAAAAGCCTAAACGAATAGATCGTAAAATAATAAAAAGATAATAACCTAAAGATAACGTTATACCGTCCTAAAAACGAAAATAACGACCATATAAGTTAACGATTTGCCACTTTTTCCTAAAAAAAAAAAGAACCGTGTAGACAAAATTGGATAAAATGATAGATTGCTACCTTAATTCCTAAGCTTCACTAAACCCATCCCTCTCGCAGGCGTCTCATTCCAAGCCGACTTCAGACTGCCTTATCCCGTTCCTATCTACGTCGATTCTTGTCGAAATTCTGAACGGTCTTCGCAATCCGAAGCAGCCGGGCAAACCATCGCTCGTAGTTTTCCAACGTATACCGTTCCAAAATCTGAACGTCGAAGTTGTTAAACGGGTTACTATTTTCCCCTTCCAGTTTTGCCAATAGTTCCGTTATAATCGTTATATTTTTCGGTATATAATTTTACAAAAATCGATTACCGTTACTTTCTCGAATTAAATCGTATCCGAAAATCAAAAGCCGGAATCGATCTTTTTAGGAAAGATTTTTTAGGTCGACAGTAATATCGACAGTTTTAACTCGTCCGAGAATTTGGTAAGAATTATGTACCGTTAATGAAATGATTTTTATGGAAATTCTGCGGTTCCGGATTACCGGTATCGCATATTCGGATTTGCGCGGTATGTTATCTTGGGTAATTCGAAAAGCTGTGGGAACGATCGAATAGTAAAACTGGCGAAGGTTTGGAAAGATGCTAACTTTTTATACGTAGTTAAGGTTTACCGTTAAGGTTTACCTTTAAGGTTTATTCTTAAGATTTATTTTTAAGGTTTATTTTTAAAGTTTATTTTTAAGATTTATCGTTAAGGTTTGCCTTTAAGGTTTATCTTTAAGGTTTACCGTTAAGGTTTGCCTTTAAAGTTTATCTTTAAGATGTATTACGTAAAGTTTAACATTTTTGAATTATATTATTTAACCTTGCCGAACTAGCTAATGGGTATAAGGTTTATTAAGGTCGAAGCTTATCGGTAATTACGCATTAGTCGGTTTCAAAGTAAGGCTTTATGCGATTAGGGTATTAATTTATCCTAACCGTAAAAACCATTAATTAATTATCGTGTTTGAAGATATTGGGTATAGTATTTATCGTACAAATTATATCGTGGAATAATTTTCTATGTATTTAGCTCAATCTGTAAGATAAGGGTTAAAGCTATTCGACCTTGTATAAGTTAACGATTTATATATAATTTTATTTTTAATTATAAAAAAATGGATAATCAATTTTTTTAAAGAAAAAGCTGAAATCGATAATAATTCAATTAATTACTAAAAGGTAGCTATTAACGTTCCACACATATAAGCGAGACACACATATAAGCGAAACACGTTTTTTAGCTATTCTAACAACATATCTTCAATTGCCCATTTCTCAACAACTACAATATAGAGCGCTTTATAAAAGAAGCGAGAATGAACCTAGCCATTCAGGCAAAAAAACGAAACCCGAAACTTAGTTATAAAAAGCTTGGTTCTATTTATAAAGTATTATCTTCTATCTTAGCATATCGTTTTAACGGTAGACGCACCCGACCCGATATTGTTCCTCCCTTATAAAGATTGACGCCGACCGAAGAAAAATCGATTGTCGACCGAATTCTTAACTTAAATACGTAAACGTTTCCTGTCCGGCTTCAGTATATTAAATATATGGCCAATATATTGCTGGCCCAGCGCGTTACAAAACGCGTTAGAACTAACCGGGCGTCGAACTTTGTTAAACGGCAAAAAAAACTCTAAATACATTTAAATCGGAAGATCGATTATTAACGGATTTTACCCGAAAATCCATAAGCATTTCGCAAATAATTCGAGCCTGTTCGGGCTATAATTGCAAAATACGGTATTATAAAAAAGGGTATTTTCAACTTCGACGAAACTAAATTTTTAATAAGGCTTTTTATGGTAACGGGCATAATAATTACTAATGCCGAAAAAAGTAAAAAACTTAAACAAACGTAATAAGAGAATAAAAAATATGTTACAGTTATTTAAGCTATTAATTTCCAAAGTTAAGCTGTACCGTTATTTATTATTATAGCAGAGAAAAATTGTTTTAGGTTTTAATACCGCGATAACTTATTACCAGCAGCCGATTAAAAAATCACTTTAAGTAATAATAATTGAAGAACAAATAAATTAGGTCTTGAAAGGATTTAGCATTTTAATAAGCATATTCGGACGCGTACGAAACGTTCGAAACGTTTCCTTATCCTCGACGGCTATAAAAGCTACCATTCGATAAAATTCGAAAAATACTGCGCCAACAATAATATTATTACGTTTTGTATATCCGCGCATTTTTCGCATCGGCTTTAACCTTTTAATATATTTTGTTTTTCTATTTTAAAACGCGTTTATTTACGTTATATCCAAAACTTAATACGATGTTATTATACTGTTACGGATTGAGATCTCCCGTTGTCTGCGGGAGACTAAAAGGGGAATAACCTCGGGTCGGGTAAACTTCGGTGCCAAGAATGGTCTTTGCGGAGCCTACAGAGATGCCACAGAAATACCTCAAAGATACCTTAGAAACACCACAAAGATATTATAAAGACCAGACGGAGGTTATACTGGAGGGAAAGGATATATAAAACTTCTATGTTTTTTTTGTAAATAGCACTTACTTAATTTCGTTTTTTAACTATTAATTTAAATTTTTAATTAAAGATATTGTTTTTTGATTAAGGAAAAAGTCCGCAAATTTCTTTAAAGAACAAATTACTAAATCATTTTTCGCCTTATTGTTACCTGCAAATCAAAAACCCCTTTCGGATATTAATTACATTTTCAGGTAGTTATACGATAAGTTCGTTACATTTTGATAGCTTTTTAATTAATAGCCGACGAACAATTTAAGGCCTAATTAGGTATAAACTTTTTTAAACTTAGTAAAAACGATATTATAAAACGGCGTTTAAAAAATAAACGATATATCCGATCGCCCTTATTAATAAGCAATTAATACCATAATTAAAACATTTTACTCCTTATTAAAGAAGTTCTTTTTTTAATTCTTTAATCGATAATATAACCCTTTTTATTATTTGGTTTGAAGGAGGACTTTTTTCTTTTCTGTAATAATCCTTCCCGGTTCTTAAGGAAACTATTAAGGTCCAGAAAAACGAACCGGAAAAGGAAAGAAAGGAATCCGATAACCCGAAAGGAAAGGAAAAAGAACTTACGATTAATAATAAGTTACGTACCTTGATAATTAAACTTTAAGCGGTAAAAAGGGAAAATGATAGATTCGGTCGGCAGTAAAGGTTTTCGATATTACCTTTATTTAGCGCGAATTAATTCCGCGAAAACATTATTTTACCGTTTACTTATTATAAAATGTTAAAGGTTAAAGGCTATAAATTAACCCCCCCAAAACCTTATAACGGTATACACAAGTAGTCTGGATGCACAAGTAGTCTGGATGATTTTTGACACATTCCAATCACCCAACTTCAATTGTCCATTTCTCAACAACAACAATATGGAGCGGCTTACAAAAGAAGCGCGAATGAACCTAGCTATTCAGGCTAAAAAACGAAACCCGAAACTTAGTTATGCGAAATTTAGTTCTATATATGAAGTTCCCCATTTTACTTTGCAGATACAATATACCGGTACACCTTCCCAAAGCAATTATGTACCGAAAACGAGAAAATTGACGCCGACCGAAGAAGAATCGATTGTCGACCGAATTCTTAACCTAGATACGTAAGCGTTTCTTGTCCGTCTTAAGCATGTTAAAGATATGGCCAATATATTGTTGGCTTAGCGCGTTGCAGAACGCGTTGGAGTTAACTGGGCGTCGAATTTTGTTAGACGGCAAAAAAAATTCCAGACGCGTTTAAATCGGAAAATCGATTATTAACGGGTTTTATGCGAGAATCTAGAGATATTTCGCAAGTGGTTCGAGCTTGTTCGGGCTATAATCGCGAAGTACGGCATCGTAAAAGAGGATATCTATAACTTCGACGAGATTGAATTCTTGATAGGGCTTTTTATGGTAACGGGCATGGTAATTACTAATGCCGAAAAACGTGGAAAATTTAAATAAGCGCAATAAAGGAATAAAGAATGGGTTATAGTTATCCAGGTTGTTAATTCCTAAGGTTAAGCTGTGCCGTTATTTGTTATTATGGCGGGAAAAAATTATTTTGGGTTCTGGTACCGCGACAACTTACTGCCAGCAGCCGATTAAAAGATTGCATTAAGTAATAATAGCTGGATAACCAATAAATTAGGTTTCGAATGGATCCAGCATTTTGATAAGCATATTCGGACGTGTACGAAAGGTTCGAAACGTTTCCTTATCTTCGACGGCCATAAAAGTTATTATTCGATAGAATTCGAAAAATGCTGCGCTAATAACAATATTATTACGCTTTATATGCCCGCGCATTTTTCGCATCGGCTTTAACCTTTTAATGTATTTTGTTTTTTTATTTTGAAATACGCGTATTCGCGGTATATCGAAGACCTAATGCGACGCCATTATATCCATATTGCTAAAGAAGATTTCCTTGCCGGCTTCTACGACGCGTTCCAAGCTGTCATAACGTTCGATAACATCAAATTTGGATTTGCAAAAGCTAGTTTTGTTCCATTTAATCCCAATAACGTTTTTTCCGAATTGGAGGTTCTTTTAGTTGTACCTACGCCGACCGTCTCCTTGCTGACCTCTGCTGGTTCCATTCGCTTCCCGCCCGTAAAGACCCCTAGGAATATCAAGGAAGTAATGCGGTAATTGTGTTATTTGCAAAAAAAGATTAGAAATTAATAGGGTGGCTCGTTAATTAAAATGGCTGAATCGGTTAATCTTTTAACCAAAAGTTACTTGTTACTTTTGTACGAAAATATTCTTCTTTAAAAAGAAACTGCCTAATTGCGCGAAACGAACCATATTTTAAGCAAACGTTGCAGGACCAAAAACAAACGTCTTTAAGAAAGAGGAACATTTACTATATAAGAGGGATAAGCTTTTCTGGCCCAAAAAGAAGGGGGTGGTGAAAAAATGCAGCTAACAGCAGCTGGAGGGGGTTGTCGCAAGAGGGTTGAAATTAAGGAACGGAAGTGTGGCGTTTGCGGCAAGCCTGGGCATAATGCGCGTACTTGTGTAGAAATTGTAGATACGTTTAGCGAAGAAGAATCCGATTGATTTGAATTAATGCGATACGTTGTGGTTAAGTTATTTGAATTTGTTATTGCGAAGTGCTAAAAACCATCCAGACTACTTGTGCATCCAGACTATTTGTGTATGACGTTAACGGTATTACAGATATAAAAGAATTTTTAATGTAAGTTAGATTTTACCTTAAGTTTTATGAAAATTCTTTAACGGAAGATTATTAAAAGGTAATAGTTATTTTTCAGCTACTTGCTGGAAAAGTTTTTTTGTAATTCGAACCTATTATAAACGATTACTTTATAAACTACCTTAATTAATTTTCTAACCTAATTAATTTTATTATCGGCAACTATAAACATTTTAAGGAAAAAATGCGAACTTTGTTTAAAAATTCCGACAGAAAATTTTATGCAGTCGAACAATTGTACCTTTTCCAGCAAACCAAGTTAGCAGTTAAATATGTAATTAAGTTTAATCGCCTTACATCAATTTCTAATTTCCCAAAAAGCGTATTATTTCTTTTTTTATAACGGCTTAAAATTTTAAGCTAAGGCCAAAATATATAAAATGCTTAAGATTAGCCCTTTCCAAGCTTATATTAACAAAGTTATCATTGCCGATCGACATAGCTGTAAAAGGTACTTGGAGAAAAAAAGATACGATAGAAAAAGGAACGATCGAAACTTTAATAGCAAATTTTAAAGAAGCAAAAACAAGGATAAGATTTAAAAAAAAGCGAATATTACGTTCGGGGAGCCTAAAAAGGATACATCGAATATTAAATGCTTTAACTGTAGCAAAAAAGGCTATTACAGAAATAAATATCGTTTTTAGCTAAAAGGAACTTTAAGAAAAGAGGGATTCCTTAAAAAAAGGCCCGAATAGCCGAATAAAAAATAAATAATAAAAGCGAACAAAAAAAGGAAATTAATTTTATTTTTTTCTAGTAGGAATATACCATCGTAACGATTTACTGTAAACCAAGCGGCAACCTAAAGTACGAACGTTATCCGATTTGTTAGAATTAAACAGCTAAAGCTTACAAGTATTATTCCGGATAACCAACTTTTAGGATAGCTATAAGGCTAAGATGCGAATATTATTTAGATATGCAAAAGTACGAAATATATTACGACTATAGCCAAATGCGTTACGATAATTATAAGCAGAAAACCCTTAAATCTAGCGAATACCTAAAACGGGCGGTATACCTTAAAACCGAAACCCTTAAACAAAACTTTGTTAATAGGTACGAACTTTTCCATTTTTCGGCCTATAACAATAACGATTATCTAGTTTACTTTCGAGTAAAGGAAAATAACGATTATTAGCCCGGTTGGGACGAAGAAACCCTTACAAAGCTTGATAACGACTGTAGATGCATCGAAATTTCCCGATGGCCCGAATACTTTCGATTTTGTTATTTGCACCCCAATTCGGATTAAAGCTGAAAAGCTATTACTTAATGTTGCTTATATTATGTTTTTATGCTATGCTTAATGTATGAACTTTTGGATATAGAAGTAAGCTCTTAAGAAATCTTAACTTCGAATCAGAAGCTTTTTTAAAAATTAAAAGTATAAATTATTAAGGTAAAATGCTAAATTGGTTAACGAAAGTGGTATACTTACATGGACGACAAGTATATTAAATACGCAGTTAACAAAGCCCGCGAATAAAAACGCCTTTTAACGAACAAAATTACGAAGTTAAAAAACGGCAAAAGCTTTCGAAATTAAGGTATTAAGGAACTTTGCAAACCAAGACCTTATAAAAGGTAAAAAAAGAATTACAAAGTTAAATTAAAAGTTTTATTTAGTATTAAGGCCAAACTTTTAAAGCTATAATTAACTTTAAAGTAAAAAGTCCCTTTATTTCGCCAGTCGTAGCCGAAATATATTATATTCCTTAGAGGTACAAATAAAAGTTTTATAAATTACGGCCAGTTAATAAAAGTTTTTTCCAATACAATAACGTACGAGTTTTTAAAAAAACTGAAAGATTTCCACTATAAATTTAAAGATATTAAAAGTATTTTATTTTGGATATCGCCGACATTTCAGGTTATAATATTATTTGGGTATACCATAACTTAATTCCAGTAGTTTATTAATTAATTGGAAAACTCGCCAGTTTTTTTTTGGAATTACGAATTAATTCCTATTAAAAAAAGTTTTAAAAAAGTTTATTACATTATCCGAAAAGCTAAAATATTAGATTCTGCCAGTATTATATCCTTAAAATATTAGTAATTCGAACGACTTTTTAAGGATAAAGAAAATTACGAATTACTTTTATATAAATAATAGGATTATCGCATACTTATTAAAGAAAGACATTATTTCAAACTTTATAAAATTTATTACATAAATCCAGAAAAGGTAAAGACCTTATGGAAAAGTATTTAGTTAAACCTAAAAAAAGATTATATTTAGCTATCCGAATTCCTTATAAAATACCCTGTATTTATGATACCTAAAATTAAGGACGGCAAGCAAAAAATTAATTAAGATAAAAATCCGGTTTATCGACGCGTGGTCGATAATCGACAATTGAACGATATTATTATTAAGAACGGATATTTTTTAACCTTAATAAATATTTTAAAGGAAAACGTAAATAAAGTTAAATAATTTATTGCTTTAAACCTTCGAAACAGGTATTACCGTATTAAAATAATAAAAAGAAAAAAATGGAAAATTATCTTTCGAACGATATACGGGCATTACGAGTACTGAATTATACCTTTAAGATTTATTAATACCTTGGCCAGTTTTTAATACCTAATTATAATCATATTTCAGAAATCTTTAAATAAATATGTTTTTATTTACCTCGACGACATTCTCATTTATTCCGAAACGCTAAAAAAGTATAAAAAGCAGATTTTCCAGGTTTTTAAAGCTTTAAATAAAGCAAATATCCGAATTAACCACGTTAAAAATGTATAGCATACGCAGAAGCTAAATTTTCTAAGATTTACCTTTACTTCCGGTTAAATTCAAATTGAAAATTCCAAATTAAAAACAGTTAAAAATTAACTTATCTTTAATAAGGTAACCACTACCGATATCCGGCAAATTTTAGGATTTACGGGTTACGTACGTAACTTAATTAAAAAATATAGAAATATTGTTAAATTATTACCGAAATTAATTATTAAGCAATATATCGGAAAGAAAATTTTAACTTTTAAACGAAATTAAAGAAGCTTTTTAGTTACTTAAAAACGAAATTGCCAAAACGCTAATAATAAAATTGCCTAACGCCGACAGAAAAAAACGCCTAAAAATAAATACCTTAAATTATGTCCTAAATATAATTTGGGAGCAATAATGAAATAATAAGAAATAATACTTAGTAACCTATTATTTTAAAGCCTTTCGAAACGCAAAACTTCGATATTAAATTTACGATAAAAAGCTGCTAGCAATTATTAACGTTTTTAAGGAATAGGAATCTCTTTTTAACAAAACTAAACAACTTTTTAATATTTACTTAAATTATAAAAACTTTACCCGGTTTAGAACGATTTAAGAATTAAACAAACGTTACGAAATTTAAATAATTTTCTTATCGAAGTATAATTTCTAAATTTACCATATTAAAAGGAAAAAAAATATTGAAGTAAATATCTTAAATCGTAAAAGAAATTACGATTGTTAGGGGTTACAATGATCCGGGCACACCTGCCTGCTCCTCGTACATATATACCTATATGTCCCCACGTAGTCTTCGATAATATACGGAATCCAAACTTTTATACCTTTACACAGTTATACGTATCCTATATAGGGCTACTTGTAATACGTAAAAAACCTTAAGTTACCAGCTGTAATATCTTATTATTATTCTGTTATCCTTATCAATACTTAAGTAATCCTTAACAAATAATACTTATTACCCGAATTAAGAACTAATTTTCCTTATTATTTTATTATTTTTCCCTGCTTAAAAAAGTACATACGAAAAAAAGTACGAAATAAAAGTAATACCTAACGTCAAATTTGATAAATATACCTACACCGGCAAAAAGAAAGCTTAAAAGTATACGAAAAGTATACGCTTTTACCGTTAAATATCCTTACAACCGGCACCTTTTACGAAAATATCAAAAAACCATCGAATTCTTTAAAAAAGGAACTTATCTTAACGTCGCCTTTAATAACCCTTACGGTATAATAATTACCAACGCATTATATTCGATAATCTTTCCAATTTATTAAAAGGAAACCGATAAGTTATTCGACTAGCAGTTTAAAACTGCTTATATATATTTTAAATCTTTTTACGGAAAAAACGATAAGCGCGACAATTTCCTTTTTAAAGGAAAAATACCCAAGTAATTAAATCCTTCAGAAAATCCGACAGAATCAGTATTTACATCGTTAACAAAGCTAGCACCTATATCGCCAACAGAAAAACGAAAGCAACCAAACCTTTCCGAAATTTTAACAAAACTAATACCTATACCGACAAATAAGCTAAATTCTTAGGAATTCCAAACCCTAAAAAATATCCCGGTTAGGGCAACCCCTAAGCAAAAGGGTATATCAGCCCGTCCGCCAGGAAATTCCGGGCCATCGGCCTAAAGCGTAAACCAAAACGGCCTTTTAAATTTGTCCGAAACTTCGAATAGGGACGACGGTATAATACAAACCTTAGCTTTTTTATTCAAGAAAATAAGGAAATTTCGCGTTAGTTAAGGCGTAACGCCCGTTACGCGCGATTAAACCCTAATTAAGGAAATTACAAAGTTATACCAGCTCCGCGTAATAAACGTTAAATTATTTTAACCAAACGCCGAAAAAGCTAAACATAACGGCTTAGCTATTTTTTATAACCAAAAGCAAGTATGTTATCGTAATATACACCTATAGGACAAAAAAATGGAAAAATAGGCCGATATAAATAACCGAAAATCTGCTATTTTTAAAAAAGCTTAAACTTTATTTCGTAACGATATATTAGCCTAATAAAAGTTATAACTTTCCGAGCTTAACAAAAACTGCTTTCGGTTAAGGTTAATAACTTTTTTAAACGTTATATTAAAGCAGTTCGGGATTAAAACAAAAAAGCCCAAAAATAATTAACCAAAAACCGGTATACCTTTAAAAACAATAAGTAAAGGAAGTCGGTTAAACTCTATATTATAAAGTTATTTAAGTACGTTAAATTATGGGGTAATTTAATCGACTTTTAACTATTTACCCGCCTGTACCAAAATTTGTACCCGGCTTTTTAGGTACTATGCCCTTAACCAAAAAGAATAGATAACATTACGGCGTATTTGGACAAGGTCGACGACAAAGCCAAAGCCAAAAAAGCAAAATTAAACGATTTGCCGAAGCCAACCTTTGCCTTATAAAGCGATTTATATAATAACATAAATAATTTAAATAATACGGCTTATTAAATGAATAATAACCGTAACAGCCGCCGGTTCCAACGCTAAAAATCGCTATAACGTAATCGAAAAATATCCGGGTTTCGTTCCTTTAATTCGAATTCCCGTAATTATTCCGGAAACCGCCGAAAACAGGGATAGCGATATAAAAAATTACGTTTTGGTCAGTATCCCGAACGTAAGTAACGTTCGAATTATCCGGATTGCGGAAGTTACCAGCGCCGTTTTGGACGGTACCGAAAGTTCGGACAAAAAACCCGACGTTAAAATGGAATTTATGCATTTGTTAATAAAAAAACCGTATAGAAATACGAAAAAAACGCCGAGGATTACTAATTTACTTTATAAATTAACGGTTATTACTATTTTAATAAAAACGAAATTAAATTAAAGCCTGATTATAAGGAAAGTTAAGTATATATTAAGGATGACGTCGTCGATTACACGTATTTCGTATATCCCGAGGAACCCGACGAAACGCCAGCGACTAAAAACACCGATACGGAACCGAATTACTTATGCCAACGATACGATACGTAATACGGTACGGCTAACCTTTTTGCCGGCTATACATAAAAAGAATATATACCAAAAGGATAAGTAGTATCAAAAATTATACGAACGATAAATTTTTCGAAGCCCGCTTTAAAAATTATTAACGTTAACGGGATAATATATCTCGTTTTGGATAACAAGCAAATGGTTAAAACTAACCTAAACCCGGTATTAAGAAATTACATATAACGAAAAACGTTATACCTAAAGGTAAATATTAAAGCTAACATTAATACGTAACCTATAAACGTTTGCATAAATACGGAAAGTTCGTCGATTTTTATTAACCGAAAATGGATAATTTCGTAAGCCAAAAATCCGAAGTTTTATAAATGTAACCTTATTTACGTTAAAAGCGTTAATTTACGAACCTTTATTAATACCCAGGTAAAATTCGACTTTTATATAAAAAACCAAATTAAAGATACATAAATTAACGGCTACTTTATAATTAAAGCAAACGTAATCGATAACCTTAAGCCAAGAATATTACTAAGTACCGAATTTTTAATTCAGCATAAAGTTAAGATCGATTTCGTTAAAGAAAATTATACCTTCCGATCGGTTTTTAATATAAAAGTAAAAAAAGAAACCGTTAAAACGGTAACCTTAAAACTAATACGAAAAAAGATTATAACTGCATATATAATAATTATCTTCATAATAATTATAACGTTTATTAATACGAATAAAAAAAATCGGATAGCTTAACCGGTATATATAATAACGGACTATCCGGAAGCGCTAAACCTTACTTTCGATAATTTTAACCCAAAGAAAGCTATTTTTCGTAATATTAAGGCTTAACCGTTAATAATTAAAAAGAATAAAAGGATTAATACTATACATAACTATGCAGTTAACGAAAAAACCTAGTTAATTAATTAGTACGATATTAAGCAATATTAAAAAGCCGGTTTAACCCGAAAAAAATAAGCGAATATAATTAAAAAAGCTTATATTCCCGCTATAAAAAGCATAAAAGGCGCGAAAACGGACGAACGCCCAAACGCCGACTTTTACACCCCATTATACGGCATAACGAAATTAACGGACGTCCCGTTTATCAAATCCAAAAACGGCGCGGCTATCGTTAACAACGACTTGGTAATCAGCAACAAGATATACCGCCTAATCGACAGCTACGACGTTTTTCGAAATAAAGGCATAATACCAATACCCGAAAAACATAAGATACGTATCGACCTTATCGACGGATAGCAGGAACAACTTAAACCGGTTAAAATATACCCGATAAGCGTTAGAAATCGTTAAATCCTTAACAAAAAATAGGATAACCTATACAAAAAAAGGAAAATATTTTCTCAAAACGAACTTATTCCCGTTGCAATCTTAATTTTCGTTATATGGAAAAAATTAAATATTAAATACGAAAAAAGGCGCGTAATAACCAACCTTAAACCGCTTAATAAAATAACCGTCCCTAATATTTATCCTTTACCCGACCAAAATAACATTATAGATAACATAATTAGCAAAATATAATTTAATTTATTCGATACATCCAACTTTTACTTTCAGCTATTAATACGAACGAAGTACCGAAACCGCATAATAATTATTAATTTCCGAAAACTGGAAAAGTTTAACGTAATTTTAATAAGTTTTCGTAACGCCTTTATTTTTGGTTAAAGGTTTATAAATAAATTATTTTTCGCATATAAGCGTTTCGTACGTATATACATTAACGATATTATCGTTTTTAGTACCAATACCGAAAAATACATAAAGCACTTAACGTCCCACACCCATGAGCGAGCCACACCCATGAGCGAGCCACACCCATGAGCGAGCCACGTTTTGGCACCTCGTAACAATCAATCCAAATAACTCAACCACAACACCTTAAATGAACTCAAATCAATCGAATACTTCTTTGCCAACTGTATCTACAGCTTCTCGACGAGTGCACGCATCATATCAAGGCTTGTTGCGGACGCCATATTGCCATTACTTTCCCCGAACCTGCCCGCAACCGACTACCTTTTAACGCGTCCAAGCTAATATTACCTCCATTTCGTACGACCCAAAGCTGATCAATTAAATAACTATTCTCGACCGAATCCTTAACCCAAATACTCGAGCATTTCTTGTCCGGCTTTAATACGTTGAAGATATACGGCGGAAAACGTGTTATAGGACGTATTTGGGAACGTGTTGGGAGCGTGTTGCAAGCGCGTTGGGGGTATGGGGGGTCCGTGCGGGGCGTCTCGCGGGGCATCTCGCGGGGCGTGTGGCAGGGCGTATGGTAGGGCGTGTCGGGCTTGATTTCTCAATAACTCGAGACCTACGCAATTATACGATTAGAACAGACGTTTCCCAGAAAGACGAATACTTGCTATATATGATGAACAAGTTCTTTTAGCTAGCAGAAAGGTTGTGGCAAAGAATTGCTGCTAACAGCTGCTGAAGTTGGTCGGTCGCATATAAGTTGGCAGAAAGGAATAGCAATATGGCGTCCGCAACAAGCCTTGATATAATGCGTGCACTCGTCGAGAAGCTGTAGATACAGTTGGCAAAGAAGCATTCGATTGATTTGAGTTTATTTAAGGTGTTGTGGTTGAGTTATTTGGATTGATTGTTACGAGGTGCCAAAAAGTGGCTCGCTTATGGGTGTGGCTCGCTTATGGGTGTGGAACGTTACGTATCGTATTAAACATATTTAACAAAACGCGGATCTATATTAACGCGGAAAAGTCCTTCGTCGGCTTTCCAATAGTCCGCCTGCTAAGCTATAACGTTAATGGAAACGGAATTTCCAAAACTGATAACCGCATAAACACATTCAAAAAGCTTATTTTTCCTAATATGCTGAACGCTTTAGAAACTTACTTAAGTATAGCAACCTGGCTACGCAAAAGAATTACGTAATATAGTGTTAAAGCAACATCTTTCGAGCAACGAAAAACGAAGCTGCTGGCGAAACTTAAAAAGTCGGGAACCTTACCTACCAAAGTATCGAAATAAGTAAAACAAATATACATTTCCAAAATTAAATTCGTACCGACGGACGAAAAAAAGAAGGTATAAAATCAACTTTAATAATATTTATGCACTTAATACGTTACGTATCATCACCAAAAAAGCAAGCCTTTCTTCTTTAAGGTAAACGCCTACAAAAAAGCTTATAGCATTATAATTTTCTAATTAACTGGCGAATAAAACGGTCAAACTATTCCCGGCAAAAATATACCTAAAACCGAAATTAGGCCTATCCTTTTTATATCCAAACTAACCTCCAACGCGGAAAAAAAGTACGGATCTATAAAAGGAAAAATGGCCGCCTTAATATAAGGATGCAGAAAGTTCTGAAAGCTTATTTAATCTAACCGATTTCCGGTTAACGTTTTTACCGATTATGCTTCTATTAAAGAAATCGTTACTTATATATCTTTAACCACTATGAACCTTAATAAAGCTAACCCCAAATTAACTAATGCAGCTAATTTCTTATCGTAATTTCAGTTAAAAATATATTACATTCTAAAAAAGCTTAACGTAATACCAAACGCGTTAGTACGCCTGCCGACAATGGTCTCGGATTAAAAAGCAACTAAGCGAAACGAATCTAACGAACTAAACGATATATAAAACGACGCCAATATTTGGTATTTCCTAACAAAAAAGAACAAAACCTTTCAAGCTACCCCCGTTCTTAATAACAAGTTTAAGGCCCGTATTATCGCGGGATACGTAACAAATTACCGGTACAAGCAGGTATACGCCATACTGCAAAAGATAAAAGCTGGCAAGCGCAAAAAATGGCAATACCAGCCATTTAAATTACAGGATAACCTTTTATACCATATCGGGCTAAACGGCCATAAAAGGTTATATATCTCTTATACCTACGTCCAAAACGTCCTAAAGCTTATACATAACAAAAAGCATTATTTCGGTAAGAATCGCATAATAAAGGATTTACGTAAAATCCATTTCGTAAAGAAATACTTCAAAATATCGAAATATTTCAACTTTTATTCGGTTTGCCGAAAAAACCAAACAAATCGGAGCAAACCACCAGGGGAACTGTTACCTTTGCCAGCGGTTAAATTGCCGTACTATACGATAACTATGGACTTTATTACGAATACGCCGGAAATAACATCCGCAAATACCTTTTAGGCATTAATAAGGTATAATACGTTAAACAACTTATATACCATTTCGTATAAAGCCAGCAAGAAAACGTTATTAATACCTAACAGTACGCGGTATACGGCTAAAAATTAAGCAATAATAACGTTAAAAATGTTATAATATTACAATTAAAGGTTACTTATTACCATTATCAGCAATAAGGATCCAAAATTTATATTTACCTTATAAATCGAAATATTTAACGTTTTAAATATTAAATTACTTTTTTTTTATAACATATTATCCGCAAACGGACGGATTATTTAAAAGGAAAAACCAAACCGTTAGAATTGCTCGCTTTATAACATCATTTAAATAACTCCCTAACGGTTATAATAAAGTAATCCCCTAACGAACTAAGGCTCGGATTTTAACCTAAATCAACTTTAAATATATTAAACGAAAAAAAAGAAACGGTAATCTCGGAAAACGTAATAAATATCGTACAAAAAAATTATGCTAAAAAGGCTGTATAGCTAACCGACCTCGCCAATATGCTCGCGAAAAAGAAGTACGATAACCGGCATACCCAAACGGAATTCAAAAAGCGCGAAACCGTATACCTCAAGCTGCATCAGGAATACCATTTACCTAAGCAACTTAAACGGAAATAATCGCCTATTTAAACCGGTCCGTTCAAAATTCTTAAGCGAATAAAAAACTAAGTATATAAACTAAACTTCCTTACCAGTTAAAAAGTCCACCCTATCGTTTCGGTAATACAATTATACAGTCCAAAGCAAAGAAAAAATCTATTTAAGCGAAAAACTGCCAAACCCGGCCTAATAGCCGTAAAAGGTAACGTGCAAAAATGGGAAATCGACGGCATCGTAAACCGACGAATTCGGTAATACAGAAAGAACCCATCCGTTAAATATCTCGTCAGATAAACAGGATACATAACGAAAAATAACGAATAACGTTCCAAAAAGGACCTTTTCATAACGGCTAAAAAAACCGTTACCGAATATAAGGCAAAGTACCTAATCGGTTAGCTAAATAAATATTTAAAAAAAGAACTTAATCCGCCCTAACGATATTAAAATAACAAATAACAAATACGTAATCGTATCTATTATTAACATAAAAAGAAACCCGAGTAAAAGATAATTATTAATATTCGTTATATTTTTCCTATATATCTTATTAAAGTCGTTAAATATTCCGTTTTATTTACCGTTTAATTCTACCAATAACTTTTCTTATATATCTTCCATACTCAAATATTTTATCTTTTTGCTAACCTTAACCAATTTTGCGTTATACTTATCTTACACCACAAAGCTAATCGCACTTTCCTTAAAAAATCTTACGTTATTAAAAAGTTGCACATCGTCGACATCAGAAATTTTCTAACTATAAAAAGGTAACTTCCACCAAAAATTTCCATCCTTTCTTTCCTTTCTTTCTCACCGCCGATTATCAACAATTCTTATATAAATCGGTAATTGTCAGCTAGCAGGGGTTGCACTAGCACCCCATATACGGAATGGCTCCCTCTGATCGGAACATATAAGTTCCATGACTAGACTCCATAAAAAGAGGAGTGCGCGTTTTAAAGCGTCTGCAGCTAGTCGTCTAATACAACACAACTGATGTCCCCTATATTCGACAATTAAGAATCTTATTCGCTTAATTCGCGTTATTATCAATTAATCAGCTGCTGCTAAGACGATATAGGCTGTACATTAATAGCAATTACCTATATACCCCATTATCTATAATGGCGACCGTACCGTCGACGTCCTCCGTTATTTATAAGGGACCTAAGGATTGGGATTGCTTTAAAGGCGAATTCTAATTAAAAGCGTACGCGTTTGGTATTTGGCGTTATATCGACCCCGATTAAAATAACGCATGGCTTATCGAACCTACGAAACCCGATATAACCTTTTATCCGAAAAGACGATTTCGTTAAGTAACGACGCAAACAGTTAGTTCCTTTTCCGAAGGAACTATATAAGCCGAAAAAGTCGATTATACGGGTTACCCAACAAGTTTGCTTAAGATAACGACAAAAAGCAGATAAGCTTATACTTAAAATTTCGCGATATATATTTACGAAGATCGGAAGTACGAGAACTTCTGGAAAAAGATTAACGACCTTACGAAATAAGTTTTGGAATCGGTATTTTTAGCGATTAAAAAGATAAGTTTTTTCCTAGGAAAGAACCTAAAGGAATAGTACGCCACTTTGGCCGAATTAGATAAGGTATACGATAGTAGACTTATAAACAATACTTAACGAAAGTATTGCGAAAAGTTAAAGCAAATTTCGAAATTAGCGAAAAAATTAAACGAATAAATCGTAAAGTAGCAGGAAATAATGGCCCAGGAATAACGTTATGGCGTCCTAAAAACGAAGATAGCGATTATATGGGTTAACGATTTATATATAGCTTTAGCTTTAATTATGGAAAATTGGACGATTATTTTTTAGATGGTAAAAAAAGCCGAAATTGATAACGGTACGATTAGTTACTAAAAGGTAGTTACTAACTTTCTGGATTATTAAACGTTAACTTATTCCCTATTTATATTACGAAATATTAAGGTAACGTTTTTAATTTTTTAAGGGATTTTTGCAAAACTTTTTAATTAAGGCGATTTTAATTAGGAAAAGATTAAGGATATAAATTTTTTACCGCAAGGAAGAGTTTAAGGACGCGGGTCGAAACGTGGCGGTCGTAAAGGTTTTTAAACGGACCGAAGCGGAAGTAAACGAAAGCGACAGGAATCGGATACGTAGGGTATTCGTTTTAAAACCTACTTAAGCGTTTATTATACCTTATTTTAATACTTTTATGCGTTTTTTAGCAAAATTCCAAAAAGGTTCCGCTTTAACGACAAAATAATTGTATACGTTTAATGTCGGATTGTTTCCGATTAATCTTTAAAGGAAAAGATTAAACGTTTATTAAAGTTTATAAATAAATTAATTATTTAAAAGATTAATTAACTTTTATAGGAAATAAGGTAAATCCTGGCGTACTTTTTAATCTTTAATTAGCGCAATATAACAAACGTTACGTTTTATCCCTTAAAAAATTTATCAATTTTGGATTTAAGGTTTACGATTTATATTTTTAACTTTATTAGCAAGTTTTTAAACTTTAAATTAACCGTATAAGGCGACGGGATATACGTAAGCAATAGCTTCGTACCGATTAAAAGGTACGGAAAGGTTAATATAATACTTCGAAGCTTTAATAATACGAAAGCGTTACGTTTATACGACGTAGCTTATTGCGAAAGCTTCGTATGTAACTTAGTATCTTTCCGGCAGCTCCGGAAAAAAAAGTACTGGTAAGATAATAAAAAAACTAACAACTTTATTCGAAATAAATACGATTAAATGGTTATTACGTTAATAAATAAATTTAATCAATTCGTTATTAAAAACATTAACGTAATAATTATTTATGCGGCCCTGGTAGCCTGTAAACGAAACGTTAATTTATATATAGCGAAATTATTACGAATCGGTAACGGTATAATTTAGCACCTAAGATTAGGATATTTAAAGCCCGAAATGATCGCCTAGTTACAGTTTTATATAAAAAAAGTCCGCTTAAAGGGTTTTATAATAGTCGAATGCTAAATATGTAGCAAAACGAAGGCCAAGAAGCTAATACGCCGCGAGCCGAAAGAAGGAACCTTCCGATTAGGACAGAGAATCGTTATCGATTTTACAAACTTCGAAAAAAACCCTGAAGGATATAGATACGTTATGTTTGCTACCGATAGATACTTAGGTTTTATTTAAAATATTTACTTTAAGAATCGAAAGCAAGATATATTAATTACCGCGTTTCGGCATTTCCTAAAAATCTTTAAAAACCAGGATAAGGTTTTTCCATAAATATTCGAATACGATAACGAAATTTTAAAAAATTACCAGCTTCGAAATATGTTTTAGTCGTTTCCTTTTAGTACTAAACTTAAGCCTTTAATACCGTATACCTAGGCCCAAAACGGAAGTGCAAAACGTTTAAGGGGTATTATTAAGGAAAAAGCGATTACGATACGAAATAACGCTAAGTTACTTTCGTTTTTAATCGTATATATTTTTAAAGCGGCAGTATATTTATATAACCGTACTTCTAAATACGCATTTTTTTGGCAAAGCCTATACGAGGTTTATTATATTTACTTAGCGTATAAAGACGGCGTTGTAATGCTTAATCGGAAGCTTTAATAAGCTTACTTACGAGTATATAGCTATATAGCTTATGTTATAACAACTGCCGCTATAAAAAAAGAGCAGAAATTTTAAAAGTTAAATCCTAAAGCATAAATTGGCTACCTTGTTGGCTACCGATTTACGAATATTTACGAAATTTGGAACTTATTAATTAATAAGGTTATTACTATTCGAAACGTATAATTTAACGAAAAGGTTACCTTTTTAGGTAATATTAAAGATTTAAAAGATGATTTTTTGTACGTTACAAAAAAAAAGCTTTAAAAGCTGTTCCGATAAATAAAAATACTTAATTAAGCAAATAACTATTTAACTTTTATATAAAAGGAAAATAAAGACCTAAGCGGAATAATTTAATTACCGGCTAAGCAGGAAAAATGGTTCCAGAAAAGTACTAACGTAAAAAGCGCATAAAGTGGCGAAAAACAAGCTTATCTTTAAAGGATTAATTACCTTTATACGACCGTTATGTTCGAACCATTTTTATCCTTTAGTCCATTACCCTTACCAGCGTTTACCTTGATAATTATTACGATTATTGCGCCGACGGAAAGAATAAAGGTAACCTTAAACTTTCTTTACCTTATTTAATATAAAGTAACGGTAAAAAACGAAAGTACCTTACGGGTAATAAGCGTAAGCCTTCCGTATATTCCGTATTAAAAAGGTATTATCCGAAACGAATATAAGGTATAGGAAGCCGTTTTTAATGTAAAACGTTTAACTTTTTTTGTAAGTACGTACGATAACCGGCCGGTAAACTGCGGAAGTTTAAGGAAGTTAATTACCCGAAATATGCGTTACTTTAATCGGAAAAGTTATAATCTTTTGGCATATAAAAAAGTATTTAGGTTGCTAAACCGGGTACATAAGCGCAATTTACCGCCGTTACTTCGAAATTATAAGGAATTAAATATATACCCGTTAGGGAAAATATTTCGTAAAACCGAAAAGGTTTACTTATAAAGCTATAAGGAAATACAATCTTGGGAAACCGTTAATTAGTTTTTTGCTAAAGTGAAATAGGTATTAAGGTATATATAGGTATACGTTTACAAATTTAATAAATATGGTTAATTGCAAAAATGCAAAATACGTTTTGTCGTACGGGGTAATTAACAGCTTAAAAACGTTTATGGCAATATATACGTATATATATTAACTAAAAGGTTATTTCGAGCTTTAATCGCTATCGTAATTAAATTTAACTTAAAACTTAAGTAATATAACGCTATAAACGCCTTCGTTAATATTAATTTACCTTACGAAATATATATAAAAACGCCCTTAAGTTATTCGTAACGTAGCAAAATTTTCCTAATTAAGAAAGCATTATATAAATTAAGGAAATTGCCGTTATTATAGTAAAAAGATTTTACTGGGATATTTACAGAATTAAAACTTCGCTTTATTTTTTACGAACTTTATTATTTTATTCGTTAAAAAATGCTTATTTTCTTTTTTATAAACGATATTGTTATAGCATACCGTAAAAAAGATCAAGATTTCGTCGATCAATTAATCCAACAGATACGAAAACGGTATACCTTTACAAAAGGTAAGGACCTGTAATAATTTTTCGGCATCGAAGTAATTAAAAATAAAGCTAAAAAAAAAATCTGGCTTTCTTAATTAAATTTTATAAATAAATTAATTAACCTAATCCTAAAAAAGAGTTTAAATAACCTTTTAAATACGCCATTAACGAATATCGAACTATTGCCGAATTCTAATTTAGCTTATCTAGGCTTTATTAATAAATACCAGAAAAAAATCGGTTTTATCCTGTACGTAACAGTTAATACGCAACCTGATATAACCTTTACGGTATCCCGATTCGCCCGATTTAACCTAAACCTTAATAACGCATATTATAAAGCGGCCGATCGAATTATATTATACCTAATCGGGACCAAAACGCTAACGTTACAGTTTAAAAGTAAGGATTCGTTAAATACATAAAACAATACCTTTTTCGCAAACAATATAATCGATCGAAAAAGTTTCTAAGCTTACGTTATAAAACTATTTAAAGGAATAATAGGATAACGGGCGAACAAGCAAAATACAATAATTACTTTTACAACAAAAGCGGAATTATTATCCTTTATACAGGCTGCAAAAAAGGCCTTATTTAATTTTCGACTAATTAAAAAGCTTGGAATTACTTTAAATACTGAACCGTTAAATATGTAATGCGATAACTAACAAACCATACGGCTTATTAACGCCGATATCGCCCTATTACAAACGAAACTGCGGCATATAGATATATATAATCACTAATTACGAAAAGCCGCAGAAAGGAACATAATCAAAATGGATTATATACCTACGGGCGATATGCTGGCTAATGGGCTAACGAAAGCCCTAATACGCGAACCTTTTAGGCACTTCAGAAAGCAGCTAGGATTGGTAGATATCATAGAAGCCATCGATCGGCGGAGGAACAACCTGCAAGTAATTTCAGAGAAGGAATTGGCTAACCAGGAGGATTCTATCGCCGGAGGAGAGGTGGAATAAAAAGCTGTGGCTCTAGGAAGTGATAATAAGTGCTGATCAACGCCGTAACTGCGTCAAGGCGTTGAAGGGGTGTGTCAGCTAGCAGGGGTTGCACTAGCACCCCATATACGGAATGGCTCCCTCTGATCGGAACATATAGGTTCCATAACTAGACTCCATAAAAAGAGGAGTGCGCGTTTTAAAGCGTCTGCAGCTAGTCGTCTAATACAACACAACTGATGTCCCCTATATTCGACAGTAATCGTTCGCGACCCTGCATAAAAATTTAATTACTTCTAACAAAAAATCCGTTCAACCTACTACCTAAAGGTAATTAGGCAAACTATAATCCCGTTATAGCAAATAAAAAAACCGCTTCCAATACTACCTCAAACTTTTAATCCTTAAATAATAAGGAAAACGAACAAATTAATCGCTTTAACATATCTATATTTATAAACAACAACCCATTTATAACCGCAAACGATAACTAACTTAATAACAACGATAACGATAAACAAAACGAAAATAATCTTAATAATTAAGATAACGGCAAACCCGTCGAACAGGTCGATATAATTGTTATTACCAAATCAAACTTTTTTGCCAAAATCTAAAACAATATTATCGTTAAAAAAGGCGAAAATTTCTTTTAATCTTTCAACTCGTTTAATACCACTTTAAACCAAACATCCTTTACCGAAAAAACGGTTACCCCTAACGAAAAAACAGCTTAAAAAACGATACTATCTTACCTAATACCCAAGTCGTCGACGACGATTTATCCGAAAACTCGGACAAAAACTCTTACGTTAAACAAATCAGCCAAACCGCCATCTCCAACAAAAACCGTACCAAATTTAACAAAGCGGTAAATAATTTCGCAAAAAAATCGGCACCTACGACTATTAATCGATTCAGCCCTAACATAATCGGCTATAATAATAATAACGATAAAAATACGGATATCGGCCTAGGTAACTTTATCGATTTTCAGGTAAAGAAATACGTCCTAATAAATACCGATACCGAATCTCCTAATATTACGCTAATACCAGCTAAAAAGTTTACCTTTACGGGAAAAAAGCTATCCTTAACCTAACAACTAAAGCAAACCGCCAAAAAGCGTTTCCCGTTTACCACGAAACTTTTAACGGCCAAAAAGGCGAAACGTAAATTAACCAAAAATACCGAACAAAAGGTTACAAACATGTACGACGAAAAGGACGAAAAATCCGATAACCAAACCGAAATAAAAGCTTACTTTACAGATGCTCGTAAGAAATACGCTTACGATACCCGTCTAATAGCTAAAATTACTAAGGAAATTAATAAGTTCGTCGCCAAAAACAATACCAAAACTTATATTAAATACTTTTACGTTAAATCGGTTAAAAATTGCGTAAAACAAGCATATAATATATAAAAGTCCAAAAAGGCCTATAACGGCAAGTTGCCAACCAAAACGGCCATTTTAACCACCAAATTTTGCGACCTGAAAAGCCACTTAAACGATAACATTAACGGGGATCTCGCAAAAATAAAACACCTTAACTTATACCAGGTTACCTTTAATACCAAGAAAAGTAACGCCACTATCGGCAACAACTCCGTTATTCATTCCGTTATCTTTTCACTTCAAAAAGATATTAATACCATTAATAAAAAGTTCGAAAAAAAAGGTTTTTATAACGTTAATAACGCCGTCCTTATCGATACCGATACTATCTATAAGGTTATTAAGGACAAAATTAATAACAAAATCGATAAAACTGTTCAGGATATCGAAAAAAAGGTAAATTCAGCCGTTAAAGCTAACAAAAAACTTCCATCCGGCATTACTAACGATTTAACCGTTATTCAACGCCGCCTGAACATAATCGAAAGCATTTTTTTACGAAAGTAAATCTAACGGTAGCTATCCTAAAAAAATAATTAAGGTTTTCGGATATTACGTTAAAATTATAGCATAGGATTTAAGCAATGTACGCCTGCAGAAATATGTAAGGGTTTTAAAATTTGCGGTTGTTTTTACATATATAAGGACTGAAATATAGGCGTTAGTTTTTTTACCTTAATTAGCTATTCTAAACCATCTGGCCGTATTCTTGGTTATAGTACCGTACGCTATACGGTTTCTTTTAGTATAAAGGGGGGACTTGTTAGGGGTTATAATGGTTCGGGCATACTTGCCTGTTCTTCGTACATATATACCTACATATCCCCACGTAATCTTCGATAGTATACGGAATCCAAACTTTTATACCTTCATACAGTTATACGTATCCAATACAGGGCTACTCGTAATACGTAAAGAACCTTAAGTTACCAGCTGTGATATCTTACTATTATTCTGTCATCCCTATTAATACCCAAGTAATCCTTAACAACGATTTTAAAGTTCCGAAACCTCGAATTCAAATACTGCAACAAACTAAAGACAGTACCTTACGGTTATATAAAATACTAAAGCAATTTACCCTAAAACCTTTAACGAAATTCCGAAATTCCTATAAAGAAAATGCAATAATTAAATAGATAACTTAAAAAGCAGTTATTATACCATGGCAAAATTTATATCCTTTAAAATTAATAAAAGCAATTCGTTAAAAAGTTTTACGAAAATCCGTTATACAGATATTAATGTATTTTCAAAATTACCAAACGAAAACAGGAAAAATACGATTTTCCAGGATTTCGACGAATTGTTAAGCAGATAGTTAAGGATTGCAATATTTGCAATAAGGCAAAAGTAGCCCGATATAAACCTTATGGACTTTTAGAACCTACAGATATTCCAAAAAAGATTTAAAATATTATTGCTTGGAATTTTATTACCAGTTTACTCTTATCAAAAAACCCCGTTACTGGAATTTAATACGATGGAATATAAGTAATCGTTAACAAACTTATTAAGTATAAATACTTTTTACCTTTTAAAGGAAACGTAACGGCAAAACAATTAGCTTACGCCTTTATCCGATATTACTTCGACAAATATAAGATACCAGAAAAAATTATCTCAAATAAAAACAAGCTTTTTACATTAAAATTTAGTACTAGCTTTTTTAAGCAAATAAACGCCAAGCTTAAATTCTCGACAGCATACTACCTATAAAAAAAATAAAAAGTTTAAATTAAACGTTAAAGCAATATTTAAAAAGTTATATTAATTACTAGCAAAATAATTAGGTTAAACATTTTCCATTAGTTTAAATAACTTATAATACCTTTATTAACAAGAATATAGGTATTTTTCCCCATACAGCGGTATATAGTTACCAAGTAAAAATTTAACGACCAAAATAATTATTAAACGAAACTTCAAAATTAACCGCGAAAACCTTTCGAGCAGAAACGGTAGCAATTAAAATCTAAATAATACAGGTCCGGTTATAAAATAAATCAAGATTTCTTTAACAAAAAATAACCCAGTATTATAATAAGAAAAGAATTAAAGGACTAATTTTGTCGAAAAGAAATACAGTTTATTTATTACGCCAAAATCAAAACGCGATTTCGAACATTTTTTAAATTAAAATAAAAAAAGTTGATAATAAGCTCGATTTTAAAAAGCTTAGTTCGTTTAAAATCGATAAAGTTATTTCCAAATTTAACTACCGATTGTCGTTACCTAAAACGAAAAAAATATACCTTGTTTTTCATATTTCTTTACGTAAATCCGTACTTAAAAACGCTTTATTAGAAATTAATTTAGAAATCGAAAAAGGCGACGATAAGTACGAAGTTAAACGAATACTAAATTCCAGAGTAATCAAAAATAAGGTTTAATATTTAATTAAATAGAAAAATTACCTATACGAAAAGAATAATTAAAAACTCTTTAAATATTTAACGAACGTGAAAAACTTAATTAAAACCTTTTACCGTCAAAATCTTAACCGACCGATTTTAATGCGGCCAAGGTCGCAGACAATAACGGCCCAATATCTAAGTTTAACCTTAGGCCGTTTTAATTAAAAAGAAATAAAGATTTCCGCCGTAATATTTATTTTTAAAGCAAGCTGCGCTTATTTTGTGTTTATACGATACTGTTTTATTTTTTCCCTTTCCTTATTTAATTTTTCTTGTTTTTTTAATTCGTTTACGGGACGAAACCCGCGGCGAATCATTTTTATATCCCGACGTTATAAAAAAATCTTATTAACGGCTTAACATGATTAATTTAGCCATAATTTTTATTTGCAATTGTTGCAAGTTTAATAGTACTTTTTCGACGGCCCGTTTCTTATAATTAATCCGCGTTTTTTCGGACCGGATATTTTGTACCGACTTTAAAAAAAATGTTAATGGCTTTATAAGGTATATTATCCTTATAACAATAATGGCACTTTTTTTCGCCCTTTAACCATGTTACATTCCAGTTTTAAATTTTCGCAACGTTTACAAAAATATAACTAAATATTTAAAATCTAAAATAAAAAAAACCAAGTTTTTTCGACTTTCGATAAAGGATTTAACGCGTTTTCGTAATGAACTTAATATAATGTTAATTCAGAATTAATGGTCTAAGGAAACAAAAAGCAAAGGAAATGTATTTATTTTATCTTTGGAACAAAGATTTTGAAAGAAAGGAAATAGTATTACGGATTAAGATTTTCCGTTATCTACGGAAAACCAAAAGGGGAATAACTTCGGGTCGGGTAAATTTCGGTACTAAGAATGGTCTTTACGGAACCTATAAAAACATTATAAAAACACTTTAAAAACACTTTAGAAACATTATAAAGACATTACAAAAACCAGACAGAGGTTATATTAAAGGAAAAGAATATATAAAACTTCCATATTTCCTTATAAATAGCACCTACTTAGTTTCGCTCCTTAGCTATTAATCTAAGTCTTTAATTAAAGATATCGTTCTTCGATTAAGGAAAAAGTCCGCAAATTTCTTTAACGAACAAATTATTGAATTATTTTTCGCCCTATTGTTACCTGCAAATCAAGAACCCTTTTCGGATACTGATTACACTTCCAGGTAGTTGTGCGACAGGTTCGTTACATATACCTATATTGTTAAAGAAGATTTTCTTGCAGGCTTCTACAACGCGTTCCAAATTGCTATAACGTCCGATAACATCAAATCTGTATTTGCGAAAGCTGGTCTTGTTTTACTTAATCCCAATAACTTTTTTTCCAAATTAAAGTTTTTTTTTTTAGTTATGCCTACGCTAACCGTCTTCCCGCTGACCTCCGCCGGTTCTATTTGTTTCCCGCCCGCGAAAACCCTTAGAAATATTAAGTAAATAACACCGTAATTACGTTTTTTGCAGAAAAAGATTGGAAATTAACAGGCTAGCTCGTTAACTAAAATGGCTAAATCGATTTATTTTTTAACTAAAAGTTACTTATTAATTTTGTACGAAAATATTCTCTTTCGAAAAAAAGCTGCCTAATTACGCGAAACGAACTACATCTTAAATAAACGTCGCAGAGCCAAAAATAAACGTCTTTAAGAAGGAGGAACACTTATTATATATAAAATAAAACAAGTTTTTTTGGTTCAAAAAGAAGGGGGTGGTAAAAAATTGCAGCCAATAACAGCTGGAAGGAGTTGTCGTAAGAGGGTTAAAACCAAGGAACGGAAATGTGGCGTCTGCGGTAAGCCTGGACATAATGCGCGTACTTATGTAGAAGTTGTAGATACGTCTAGAGAAAAAGAATCTTATTGATTTGAATTAACGCGATATGTTGTTGTTAAGTTATTTGAATTTGTTGTCGTAACATGCCAAAAGGTGTCTCGCTTATATGTGTGTCTTGCTTATATGTATGAGACGTTAACCTTTTAAAGAAGTATTAAACATTAATCTATCTCCTATTTATATTACGAAATATCAAAGCAACGTTTCCAACTTTTTAAGAAATTCCAATAAATTCTTTTAATTAAGACGATCCTAATTAGGAAAATACTAAGAATATTAATCTTTTACCCCGAAAAAAGGCCTTAAGACGTAGGCCGAAACGTAACGGCCGTAAAGGTTTTTAAACGAACCAAAGCGGAAACAAACAAAAGCGACAGGAATCGGATACGCAAGGTATTCGTTAGAAGGCCTGCTTAAATACTTACCATACCTTATCTTAATACGTTTATATATTCCTTGGCAAAGCCCTAATATGTTTGCGCTTTAACGACAAGATAATTGCATACGTCTAATATCGGATTACTTCCGATTAATTTTTGAAGAAAAGAAATTAGACTTTTATCAAAGTCTATGTAAAAGTTAATTACCTAAAAAACAGATTAATTTTTACAGGAAGTAAAGCGAACTTTAGCGAACTTTTTTATTTCTAATTAACGTAATACGACAAGAGTTACGTTTTAACTCTTAAAAAATTCATTAGTTCTAGATTTAAGGTTTATAACCTACATTTTCAACCTTATTAACAAGTTTTTAAATTTTAGGCCAACCGTACAAGGCGACGAGATGTACGCAGGTAACAGTTTCGTACCGATTAAGGGGTAAAGAAAAGTTAATATAATACTTCGAAGCCTTAACGGGACGAAAGCGTTACATTTATACGACGTAACCTACTGCGAAAGCTTCGCATACAACGTGGTATCTTTCCGGCAACTCCGGAAAAAGGAATATTAGTAAGATAACAAAAAAACTAATAATTTCATTCGAAATAAGTACGATTAAGTAGTTGTAACATTAATAAACAGATTTAATTAATTCGTTATTAAAAACATTAACGCAATAGCTACTTATGCAGCCCTGGCAGCCTGTGAACGAAACGTTAACTTATATACAACGAGGTTATTACGAATCGATAACGGTATAATTTGGTACCTAAAATTAAAATAACAAAGGCCCGAAGTAATCGCCTAGTTGCAGTTTTATATAGAAAAAGTCCGCTTAAAGGGTTTTATAATAATCGAATGCTAAGCATGTAGCAAGGCGAAGACCAAAAGGCTAAAACGCCGCGAATCGAAAAAGGGAGCCTCTCGATTAGGATAGAAAATCGCTATCGACTGAACAGATTTC